>ML302377.1:0-35832 GCA_005239505.1 Nicotiana paniculata | reverse complement strand
TTATTTTCAGAAAATAATTTCTTTTAAAAATTCATTTCTCGGACTTGGGACCTCAGAATTCGAATGCGGGCATACGCCCAAGTCCCGTATTTTCCTACGGACCCTCCGGGACCGTCAAATCATGGATCCGTGTCCGTTTACCAAAAACGTTGACCGAAGTCAACTTTATTCAAATTGCTAATACAAAATTATCATTTTTATCAGTTTTTCACATAAAGTCTTCCCGAATACACGCCCGGGATGCACACGCAAATCGAGGTGAGATAGAAGGAGGTTTTCACAACCTCGGAACACATAATTAGCTAGAAATATACGGGATGAACTTTTGGGTCATCACAAATTCTTATTGAATTTTGGGGTGATTTACAATGGGGTAGGATTCCTCTATATATAGGGGAAAATGACTTAGCCACAAAGTAATAAACTCTCTAAAACATAGAATTCACTTAATTACAATTCTATTCATAACATTCCCCCTTAAATGTCTACTCAATAAATATTGTGCCTCATTAAAACATTGACTAAAATAAACCAGTAGGAAAAGAATTTAGTGAAGGAAAAAGAGTACACATGTTTAATAATACGTCTTTTGTTTACTTCATTAAAAACCTTGTAATGAAAACCCAGTGGGACAAAACCCTGTAAGGGAAAAAGAGTACAACGCGTATTAACTCCCCCGGACGAGAGCATCAATTCACATCCTTGAGCCTTTGCATCCAATCTTGTACACTTTTCTTGAAGGTTGACGTTACTAGAGATTTCGTGAACAAATCAACCATATTATCACTTGAACGAATCTGATGCACATTGATATCACTATTTTCTTTAAGATCGTGTGTGAAAAATAACTTTGGTTAAATGTGTTTTGTCCTATATCCTTTTATGAATCCTCTCTCCAATTAGGTTATGCATGCTGTATTGTCTTCATACAGAATCGTGGGTAGTTTGTGACACTTCAAACCACATTTGTCTCGAATAAGATGCATTATAGACATAACCATACACATTCTCGACTTGCTTCATAAATAATAATTATCTCAGCATGATTAGATAAAGTAGCTACGATTGATTGCTTAGTTGATCACGAAGATATGACAGTGTCTCCACATGTAAACACAGAGCATGTTTGAGATCAAGCATTGTGTGGATAGGATAAATACCTAGCATCGGCATAACCAACAAGATCGGGACTGTAATTATTGCTATAAAATAAGCCCATATCGGTAGTTCCTTTTAGATACCGCAATATGTGTTTGATTCCATCCCAATGCCTCCTTGTAGGATCAGAGCTATATCTTCCTAAGATATTAACTGAAAAAGTTATGCCATGCCTTATAGTATTAGCAAGATACATTAGTGCACCAATTGCACTAAGATATGGTACTTCAGGACCAAGTAGCTCTTCATTCTTTTCTTGAGGTAGGAACGGATCCTTATCCACATCAAGTGATCGAATAACCATCGGATTACTTAATGGATGTGCTCAATCTATGTAAAATCGTTTCAATACCTTTTCTATGTAGGCAGATTGATGGACAAAAATCTCGTTTGCCAAATGTTCAATTTGCAAACCGAGACATAATTTTGTCTTTCCGAGATGTTTTATCTCAAATTCCTTCTTTAAATAATCAATTACCTTTTGGAGTTCTACAGGAGTTCCTATAAGGTTTATGTCATCAACATATACGACAAGTACAACAAATTCCGATGTTATTTTCTTTATAAAAATATATGGACAAATGACATCATTTATATAACCTTGATTTAATAAATATTCACTAAGACGATTATACCACATTCGTCCTGATTTCTTTAGACTATACAAAGATTTTTGCAATTTGATTGAAAACGTTTCCCAGGACTTTGAATTATGTGCATCAGGCATTTTATATTATTTGGGAATTTTCATGTGTATTTCATTATCAAGTGAGACATAAAGGTAGGCGGTAACTACATCCATCATGTCAAGCTTTTCATGAACAACAAAACGTATGAGATAACGAAATGTTATTGCATTCATAACTGGTGAATATGTCTCTTCATAATCGACACCAGGCCTTTGTGAAAATTCTTGTGCAACAAGGCGTGCCTTATATCTTTGTACTTCATTTTTCTCATTTCTCTTGCGTGCAAAGACCCATTTATAGCCAATAGGCTTAGCACCATTAGGTGTTCAAACTACATGCCCAAAAACTTCATGTTTTGCAAGTGAATCCAACTTTGATTGGATTGCTTCTTGCCATTTTGACCAATCACGTCTTTGTCGACATTCTCCAACAAATTGAGGTTCAATATCCTCACTATCTTGTATAATTCTAGATGCAGCATTATATGCAAAGACATAATCCAATACTATATCTAATCAATTCAAGTCCGTCTCAATATCGATTGAATTTATTGATAGTTCCTTATTTTCTTGAGTCTCACGCTCAATGATTTTTTCATGAATCTCAGGATTGGTTAAATCGTGAGTTTCTTCATGAGAATCTTTCGTAGTGTCATCTTGATCATTCATTTTTCTTTTTCTAGGATTTCTATCCTTAGAACCCAATGGTCTGCCACGCTTTACGCGTGCTTTTGACTTATTAGCTATGACACTAGAAGATTGTCCAACGGATCAATACGGATCAGAACATTGTAGGGATATGTGATTTTATTATCATTTTCAGATCCATAAATGCGTCTAGAATTTGATTTGTTATTTTCTGCAAATGAATAATATTTTGGGCCTCTTTTTCACAAATAGAGGTACACGGATCAAGATGAGACAATGATGGATTTTGCCACAAACTTTCTCGTTTAGTTTCACCAATTTCTCCCCTTAATTTTGGGAAAAGTGTCATCGAATCGACATTCTGCAAATCGAGCAGTGAACAAATCCTCCGTTAATGTTTCAAGATAGAGAATAATGGAGGGCGATTCAAACTCAACATATATTCCTAACCTTCTTTAAAGACCCATTTTGGTGCGATATGGTGGTGTTACATGCACATATACTGCGCATACAAAAATTCGTAAATGGAATATATTAGTTTCATAACCCAAAACTAATTACAACGAGGAATATTTACATAATTTGTCGGTCTAAGAATAAATAGCATTGATGCATGCAAAGTTAAATGACCCCAATCAGAAGTGGGTAACCTCATTTTCATGAGTAACGATCTTGCTATCAATTGCAGACGTTTAATCAAAGACTCTCCAAGGCCATTTTGAGTGTGAACATGAGCTACAGGATACTCCACTTTTATCTCAATTGATAAGCAATATTTATTAAATGCTTGGGATAAAAACTCAGCAGCATTATCAAGTCTAATAGAGTTAATTGGATTATCGAAAAATTGTGCCTGTAATCGGATTATGCCATTAATTTTGCAAATGCCAGGTTGCGAGATGACAATAGACACACATGAGACCGTCTAGAAAATGCATATATTAAGACCATATAATATCTAAACGACCCACTATGTAGATGAATATGTCCACAAATATCCCCTTGTATACGGTCCAAAAACGTAGGGGACTCAAACCTGACCTTTATTGGTGATAGTCTAATAATTAACTTGCCTTGATAACAAGAAGTGCAAGAAAATTCATTATTTAAAAGAATCTTTAAATTATTTAATGGATTCCCATTTGAGTTTTCTATAATTCGTCTCATCATAATTGATCCAGGATGTCCCAATCGATCATGCCAAAGTACAAAAGTATTGGAATCAGTAACATTTTGGTTTATGATAGAATGTGCCTCAATTGCACTAATTCTTGTCCAATACAGGCCACAAGATAAAGATGAGAATTTCTCAATAACCCTTTTCTGTCCAGAGAAATTCTTGGTAATGATGAGATATTCAAGATTACTCTCATCTATTGACTCAATACGATATCCATTTCGGCAGATATCTTTAAAACTCAACAAGTTCTTTCTGGACTTGGAGGAGAACATTGCATTATTTATAATAAGCATTTTTTCCTTAGGTAGAGTTATAGTATCTCTTCTAGAGACTTCAATTAAATTACTACTACCAAAAATCGTAGTAACATCTGCCTTACACATACTTAAGTGAGAGAAATATTTCTTCTCTTTGAATATTGTATGTGTCGTACATAAATCAATTAAACAAATATTTTTACAATTAAACTTTAATCCAAGTTTGATTTGAGAGATATCCATATTTTATTAGTATTCTAAATAATTAAACGAACCAACAATTCATAATTAAATCTCATGCACCATTAGTTTCATCATGCCAAGGTTAATTGTGGAAGATAGTTATGTCAGAAAATGAATTTTTATATACACTGAAACTAGTACAATTTGTTTTGTTAAGTTCCATAACTTATTATTTATTAATATACAAGTTAGTACAAATGTAAAATTTCTTTAACATGAGAAATGAAGAGGCCGTTTCAGAATATCACACGGTTCACCAATCACCATTAATCAGAACAAGTAAGCATGTATGATTGGATTGTAAAACGAGTAAAGAAATTAGTTGGTTGCTTATTGCCCTTTCTGGATTCCTAATATGGTAGTGTTAATTTTGGAAAATCTTCATTTGATGCAGATTATTAAAACAATACTATAATTGTGGACTAGTAGCGTCTTAACCAAAAATTAAAACACTACTCAAGGTTTGCTACGTGCTAAATAGGTGAATCTCGTTAGTAGTTCAATATGCTGTCAACATATGCACTTATACCTTCACTGAAAGGTTATGATTTTGAACCACTAGACAATTTTACGCTTCTGTCAATATATATTCAACACATAGGTATGGAGACTACATACCTTCAATTTTCTGGAGAAGAAAATTAAACTCCACTTACAAGTGATGATGGGATTGATAAGAGTCTAGTGCAGTGTTTACCTTAACATTTGGATAACTATTAAACTTATATTGTGATTTTAAGGATATGACATTTCACCCAATACCAATTGATAAATGCTTAAGTAAATGTCAAAATTAAACTGTAAATAAATCAAACCAGTGAGCAGATAGAGCTTCAGCCTCGAGCTAAGATACCCTCAAACTGATAAGTGTAAGAACAGTAGAAACAAGATAAAAACGATGAACAATGGCACAAGTAAGAAAGTAAGAGTTGAATTGCTTTTTTCTCAATAGATCATGTCCTTACAAATGATTGGAGCTTCTCTTTATATAGTAGATGAATTCTAATTATGGTATATCTCTAATTACAGAAGGAAATCGTATAAACAACTAATTAACTTCTTCTGATTTGATCCATTCCGAGGTTCACGCT
Source organism: Nicotiana paniculata (assembly GCA_005239505.1). NCBI lineage: Eukaryota > Viridiplantae > Streptophyta > Magnoliopsida > Solanales > Solanaceae > Nicotiana > Nicotiana paniculata. Next base: position 30,567 of record ML302377.1, on the reverse strand, counting down.
GCGATCCTCGACTAATCACGGATATCCCGCTCTTCCCGTTACTAAGCTATCCCCGATGTTATTCGGGGTCTATCTCCCCTGGTTCTGATTGATACCGATCTAGATCTTTTAAGGATACTTCGATCTCGAACTCAATGCCTCAGCTCTTCGATGCTATATCATAGTCTCGATCAAATAGTGAAATCGGATAGCCCCAATTTCTACTGTATACAGATAGTCCCCTCTTTTCTTGGATTATGATGAGAAGAAACAAAATGAGTCTTCGATTTTTCTTTGACCTCGATAAACAATGATGTCATCCCCGTGACGTAAGCGATGGAAGTTACTGAAATGTCCCGTCGGTACAGTTTCCCAAACTATTAATGAATGTCAGTTGGCGGTCGGCCACTAGTGCCATTGAATCGTCACCGTAAATCCATAAATAGGGCTTATTTTCGTTGAATCAAACTTTACCTTTACGTTTATCTTCTCTTCTAAGATTTTATCTCTTTCAAGTTCTTCTCTTTCATTACTCATTAGGTTTTCACCGCTAGTTTCGAACCACCAAACCTTACTATGTTATTCCTTCTTCAACTCACATAATGGCAAAAACATCTAAAATGGTTCCACAAAAGGAAAAAGTCTTCTTAAACTGAGGAGTGTGTTCCCGGACCGTGTGTTCTTAAATCCGACTTCAAAACTGAGAAACCTCCATCGGTCCCTGGTCGATGTGAGCACGTATCGAGGTATATTTTCTCGATAACAGTGGGGTATCTCGAGAAAATCAAGAGGGATTGTAACTGGGGGGACAAAGGGATAGAGATTCCCTCCCCTGAAGAGAGCATCACTACCCATGTGAAAGGGTATCTAAGTGTTTACACTTATCCTTTCACATTGGGCCCCCTCGATCCAGTCATCATTGGCTTTTGCCGTCAATACCAGGTGACTTTAGGCCAAATACACCCTTCTTTCAGCGTATAATGATCATGCTCCAGTTATTTTCCAACAAAGCTGAGGGGTTGTCGTTCACGCTCGATCACCTCATCAGGTTATATAACCCTCGTATCTTTCGGGGGCTAATCAAACTGCAATGTCGGGCAACCAAGGTGTTGTTCTCGAGCATTGACGAGGACAAATACCAAGGTTGGATGGGCCTATTTGTTCGGGTGTTGACCACCGATCTTATCCCGAAGAAAAATATGCCATTTCCCGAGAAATGGAACTCGAAACGTAATTGCTAATTCGCTTGTCGATTTCCATGCTTCTTTCTGCTTTTCTGTTTTATCTAATGTTTTCTTTCGTCATGCAACGGTCGTTTGGATGCCTCAAGAGATTCCCGAACTCGAGATCTGGGTCTGAAAACTGGTTTCAACCTTCACTTATGTCGAATGTTGCTGGCGCGATTTGGAAAAAGGCCGATGGGAGGCAAAGAACCATGGTAAGTTTCCTTTTTCACGTATCTGGTTTATTGGCGAAATTTCGTTTTACTTACTTTGCTCCTTCCTGTGCAGGCTTACACAAGGATGCGTCCCTGAGTCCCCCGTCTAGTGAGGAAGAGGGAGAGGCTCCCGCCCCGAAGCCGGAGAAGGATAATAAGAGGAAAAGGGTCTCGACATCCGAGGACCCTAAACCCAAAAAGAGAGCAGCTCGGAAGCCCAAGGGGGACACTATCCCCCTAACTTTGGAGTCAGTCCAAAGGCGAAGGGAAGAAGAAGAAGAAGATGATGATGATGAAGATGAAGACGGTGACTCGCCGCTGGTGACCGAGTGAGGAAGACCGTCGATACCACCAAGGTCGCTAAATCGATGACGGTTGACGAGGCCCTGCCTCGTGATGAAGAAGTTTTGAAGAAAGATTCGGGAAAAGTCCCCGAATCATCCGAGGTCTAGGCTGCCCCTCGGTCAAACAACAAACATATCAGAGGGGGCTGGTCACGAGACCTCTAGAGCCAAACAGAGTGCCCCGAGTGACTCGCTTGGGACAATGACAACAGGTCACTCACCACCCCTTCCTGCTTTTTCCGAGGAGGCTATACGGGATGCACAAGCCATAAAGACTCCTAAAATAGGTGGAGTCCCCGGTGGGGAGGATTATTTTTGGGATTGCTTTACCGAGGTCGAGGACAACTCCGATCTTAGTGATGCATCCAACCTCTTCAAAGAGTCCCAACGTCTTCTGAACCAAGTAAGTATGAGTTTTCTAGCTTTCTTTTGTTTTTCCTTTTTTATGTCTAACTCCTTTCTCCTTTCATACAGGCTGTCTCTAAGTCCCGGGCTGAATTAAGCCAATGCGAGGCCGATCTCCAAAGGCTTTCAGAGGAGAGGAATGATCTCAAGCTTCTTTTTGGGCAAAATGATGAGGAGATCAAGGACCTTCTCTCTAGTTGGCTAGAGCTCGTAAGGAGCAAGCCGAGCTGAACGAGCATGTAATGATTCTTTTGAAAAACTACGAGCTCGATTCGAGGGCGGAAGCTAATGTTTCAATGTCACAGTTGTAGCAAAATATCGAGAAGATCGAGCTATTTCGGGAGGAGGTCGATCGAGTGAAACCAGACTGCTATAAGTGGAAGGAAGGCATAGACCGCCTTGCTGCTGAAAAGGAAATGCTTTGGCCCAGTTGTCGTTGGTCGAAGTCCAACTTCAAAGTGAAAAGGAAAAGTACTCGGTTTAGGCTAAGAGGGTTGAAGAGCTCGAAGCTAAACTTGCAACGGCCCAAGCTGAGGCCTAAAAAGTAAAGGCTGAAGCTGATAAATCGGTGGCCATATACCTAGCTGATGCTAAAGCCACGCAAGCACAACTGAGGGAGGCTTCCGATCGAGAGTAACGGGCTGCCAAGATTGCCAAGTGCTAGTCCCGGAGAGAGACTCTCGAGGAGATCCACGCCCGCGGTTTTGACCTTTCCGAAGAGATAGCAAAGGCAAAGGAGCATGAAGCCGATGCTAGACAACTGGCCTCTTCTTTTGATAATGATGACATCAGCAAGAGCGGTTCCGATATGGATGAGGGACCTGGGGAAGAAGCTTCCCCCGAGGAAGGAGTCACCCCCTAACATAGCTAGGGCATTAGTATTTTTCTTTTCTTTTTCTGTGTAGGATCCCGGTCGGTCCTTTGTAAATACCCTCGTTCATATATATAAGAATTTTTCATTTTTGAAATTTGTCTCAAATTTTGACTTGTGATAATTTTAATCTGCTTCGTGCCTTGTAAAATTTTGATATACTTCATGCCTTGTGAATAATATATTTAAGTCTTAGGTTTTTAGGCAACTTGGTCGAATCCAAACTAATACTGCCTTTGTAGCGAGTAAGCTCTTGCTTAAACTCGAAGTAGTAAAACCCTTGGGTTTGAGTTGAGTGAGAATGGACTCTCGAACTTAAAAATATAATGGCCCTTAGGCTCTTGAATCGGGCCGATATGGCCTCATAAGAATGGCTTTTTCCCCTTTTCGTCTTAAAATAAATTTTAACATATAGGAATTTGTTATGCCTTAGCATGAAGTAAGTTTGTACCCGTTGGGTTTTTTCAGGGTTTAATATTATCGAAACCTTTTGCTTTTTATGCCTTAGCAAAAGTTTGTATTAAACAGTTCGATACCTCTTAAGGTTTTTCAAGGGACGATATTATCGAAGCCCTTTGATTATTTTGCCGAGGGTAGCCTTTTTTAACCGATTTTTAAAAGAATTCGAAGGCCTATTTTCATTGCGGAATTCGGACGTCTCTGAGCCGCGTTAGTTCGGCCATAGCCTTGGGATTTGCCTCTTGGGCTTATTTTTCCAATAACACTTTAAACTTGTTCAAAGAGTTAGTCCCCGAGTAGGATGGCCTTGGCATATAAAATCGAGGGTTGCCTCTTTAAGGTCTTATGGTCTCGAAGTTTAATAGTTCGAACATGTCGATTTTTTGATGGCAGTCCCCTAGTACGAGGTTGATCGTTCGAGGTCTAGCTGCACTCGGCCCTTGAGCCAGTTTTCGCGAAAAAATCATAAGTATGGAATTTAAAGTAGAAATTTCGTTAAAGCATGAGATATATGATAAGGAAAAATACTTCTTTCAATAGTTCATACATGCGTACATGTTTTTCCACTAGGGTTCGAGTAATTTATACGGACACGGTTCATCCGGCCGTTTGGTAATTTACAAAAACTTTCGTATCGAGACCTTGTCGACATGAAGTATTTTCTTTGAAAACATAATATCCGAGGGTGATGCCCTCCAGTATTTGATTTTGATAGTAAAAAAAGCCTCGGATACTCTAAGTTAGCACGAACAATGGTTGCCTCATTCAAAATCTTGCTGGAAAAACCCGTTTAGGATAAAAACCAGTCGAAGGGAAAAAGAGTGCAACACGTGCTTTAAGTTCTAATATATTCCTTTTTGAAGAGAGCTTCGATGTCTTCGCTCGAACACCTGAAATAAGTTAGTGTAAATTGTAAATGAAAAGGAGAATGTCATACCTTAATAATATCGTTTGAGGAGTGATATGTTGCAATTATTTGGTAGTTGCTCGACATTTATCGTGCCAAGCTTGTAGGATCCCTTTCCGGCGATATCGAGGACTTGATACGGTCCTGCCCAATTTGGGCCGTTTTTCTTTGTTAGGGTCTCGAGTATTGAGGGTGAATTTCCTCAGAACTAAGTCCCCGATTCTGAAGTGACGAAGGTTGGTCCTTCGATTACAATACCTTTCGATGCGTTATTTTTGTGCGGCCATTCGGAGGAGGGCGGCTTCCCATTTTTCATCTAGTAGCTCGAGGCTCGTATTCATAGCCTCATGATTCAACTCTTGCGTTGCATACTAAAATCTGGTTCTGGATTCCCCGACTTCGATCGGGATCAAGGCTTCGACATCATATACTAAGGAGAACGGTGTTGTCCCCGAACTAGATTTTGACGTTGTTCGATATGCCCAAAGGACTTTGGGTAGAATTTCTCTCCATTTTCCCTTGGCATCGTTCAATTTTTTCTTCTGAGTCTGAATGATGGTCTTGTTTGTCGATTCGGCCTATCCATTTTTAGGATGATACGGTGTCGATAAGATCCTTTTTATTTTGTGATCTTCGAGAAACTTTGTTATTTTGCTGCCCATGAATTGTTTTCCATTTTCGCATACAATCTCGACAGGTATCCTGAATCGACATATGATGTGATCCCATGAAGTCTATAACTTACCTTTCTCTGACTTTCTCGAAGGCCTGTACTTCAACCCACTTAGAGAAATAATTTGTCATATATAAAATGAATTTAGCTTTACCTGGGGTCGTCGGCAGAGGGCCGACGATGTCCATTCCCCATTTCATGAATGGCCATGAGGATAAGACTGAATGGAGTTGTTCTCCGGTTGGTAGATCATGGTGCATACCTTTGGCACTTATCACATTTTCAGACGAATTATTTGGTGTCCTTCTCCATATTGGTCCAATACTTATACTGCTCTGATGGTTTTGTGAACTAGTGATTTGGCACCATAGTGGTTCTCGCAAGTACCCTCGTGCACTTCTTTTAGGACATAATCAGTGTCCCATAGTCCTAAGCATACTGCCAATGGTCCATCGAACGTCCTCCTGTATAATGTTCATCTTCAGCCAATGTGAATCGATCAACTTTTGTTCGTAGAGTCCTTGATTCCTTAGGGTATGATGGGAGATTTTTGCTTTTCAAATACTCAATATATTTATTCCTCCAATCCCAGGTTAGGCTCGTGAAGTTTATTTCGGCATGGCCTTCTTCGATTACTGACTTCGAGAGTTGTACGACAGTCCCCAAGCTGATTTGGTCGTCTTCAACTGATGATCCCAGGTTCGCAAGGGCATCGGCCTCGTTGTTTTGCTCTCGAGGTACATGCTGCAAAGTCCATTCTTTGAATCGATGTAATGTTACCTGCAATTTATTCAAATACCTTTGCATTCGATCCTCTCAAACCTCAAAGGTTCTGTTGACTTGGTTTACCACCAGTAAGGAGTCACATTTGGCCTCGATGACTTCCGCTCCCAAGCTTTTAGCCAGTTCGAGATCTGCAATCATGGCCTCGTACTCGGCCTCATTGTTAGTCAATTTAGAAGTTTTGATAAACTGCCTAATTGTATTGCCCGTGGGTGGCTTCAAAATGATGCCTAATCCGGACCTTTTCACATTCGAAGCGCCGTCAGTAAAAAGGGTCCACAACCCCGATGTAGCCGATTTTATCAAAAGTTCTTTTTCGACCTCGGGTACGAGGGCCGGTGTGAAGTCGGCCACGAAGTCTACTAAAATTTGAGACTTGATGGTTGTTCGGGGTAGATACTCGATATTATACCCACTGAGTTCGACGTCCCTTTTGGCCAGTCGGCCCGATAGTTCGGGCTTATGTAAAACATTACAAAGAGGATAAATGGTTATCACACATATTGGGTGACATTAAAATACGATTTTAGTTTCCTAGAGGCGCTTATTAGAGCAAGTGCCAATTTTTCTAAGTGTGGGTACTGGGTTTCGGCCTCGCCTAAAGTTTGACTTACATAATAAACGGGAAATTACGTACCTTGCTCTTCTCGAACTAGGACACCACTTACCGCAACTTCTGAAAATGCTAAGTATAGGTAGAGTTGTTCGTCTGCTTTTGGAGTATGAAGCAATGGTGGGATCGAGAGGCATCACTTCAATTCTTCCAACGCCTGTTGACATTCCGGAGTCCAAGCAAAATTGTCGTTCTTTTTGAGCAGCAAGAAGAACCTATGGCTTCGATCTGAAGACCTCAAAATGAATCGGCCTAAAGCGGCTATCCGTCCTGTCAGCCTTTGGACGTCCTTAACACTGTCCACGACTGTGATGTCTTCGGCAGCCTTGATTTTATCGGGGTTGATTTCGATCCATCGATTTGACACCACAAACCGAGGAACTTTCCCGAACTGACCCCGAAAGCACATTTCTCGGGGTTAAGCTTCATGTTGTAATTTCTCAATATGTCGAAGGTATCCTACAAATGTGTCAAATGGTCCTCTGTGCACAAGGACTTAACTAACATATCATCAATATATACTTCCATTGATTTACCTATTTTTTCTTCGAACATTTTGTTTACTAAGCGTTGATAGGTAGCACCAAGCGTTTTTAGTCCAAATGGCATTACGCTATAGCAATATATGCCATACTTAGTGATAAATGAAGTTTTTTCCTGTCCTCCGGGTTCATTTGAATTTGATTGTACCCAGAGTAGGCGTCAAGAAAACTAAGGGTCTCGTGGATGGCCGTGGCATCGATCATGCGATCAATTTTCTGTAGAGGGAAAGAGTCTTTGGGACATGCTTTGTTTAAATCTTTATAATATACGCACATCCCAAGCCTGTTCCCCTTTTTAGGGACTACAAATACATTTGCTAACTATTCGGGATATTTTACTTTTCGAATGGATCCTATTTTGAAAAGTTTAGTTACCTCGTCCTAGATAAATATATGTTTTACCTTGGACTGGGGCCTTCTCTTTTATTTCACTATCCTGAACTTCTGGTCCAGACTCAATCGATGTGTTGTTATCTCTGGTGGGATCCCTGTCATATCTAAGTGGGACCAAGCAAAATAATCCATGTTATCAATAAGGAATTTAATGAGTTTCTTCCTGAGTTCGGGGGTTAACCCCGTACCCAGGTATACCTTTCATTCGGGCATATACTCGATCAATATAACATGTTCCAGCTCTTCGACTGTTGATTTGGTGGCATCGGAATCTTCGCGAATAATGAAGGATCGAGGGGTACAATAATCGTCGTCGTCTTCTTCCATTCCCCGCTTTTCCGATTTAATCGAGGCTGGTAGCCGTGGTTGCTATGTGGCCTCCTGTTTTCCTTTGACCTCCGATCCCTTTGTCGTCGAAAGTGCCGATATTGGTATTACCTCGTCGACCGCGAACATTTCCTTTGCAGCATGCTGCTTCCAATATACCATTTTCACCTCGTCCGGTGTTGGGAATTTAATTATTTGGTGGAGAGTTGAAGGGACTCCCTCATATTGTGAATCTAGGCCTCTCGAGTAGGGCGTTGTACCTCATATCGCCCTCGATTATGTGGAACTTGGTTTCTTGAATAGTTCCAGCCACGTTCACCGGTAAAATGATCTCCTTTAGTTGTATTTGCTGGCCATGTTGAAACCATTTAGGACCCGAGCTGCGGGTACGATTCGATCTTGTAGGCCGAGCTGCTCCACGACCCTCGATCGTATGATATTTGTCGAGCTACCTGGATCCACTAAAACACGCTTAACTTGAATTTTATTCATAAAGATAGAAATTACCAAAGCGTCATTGTGGGGTTGAGAAATTCCTTCTGCTTCCTCATCGTCGAATGATAGAGTGCCTTTTGGCACGTAATCTCGGGTCCATTTTTACCTAGTAATTGATACTTTAGTGCGTTTGAACACGTCCCCTTGTGGAATATCCCCTTCGATGATCATATGGATCACATGCTGCGACTCTTCCTATTCATTTTCCTTGTTGGCTTCCCTTTCTCTGAAATGGTTTTTGGCTCGATCACTTAAGAACTCTCGAAGGTGACCCTCGTTGAATAGACGAGCTACCTCTTATCTCAGTTTCCTACAATCCTTAGTTCTATGGCCATGCGTGCCGTGATACTTGCACATCAGATTGAGATTTCTCCGGGAAGGATCAGTTTGTATGGGTCTAGGCCACCTAGTATCTTTGATTCCACCAATTGCCGATACAATACCTGATGCGTCGATATTGACATTATCCTCCGATAATCATGGTGCCTCTGTGGGATCGGCGGGCTTACCAAAACCACTTTTTCTCATAAGTCCCCGAGAACTGTGTCCTCAATTGTTTCGGGAAAAATTGCGCCCAGGACCACCGTTCCTGCGATCTGCGATGTATGGTTAATATCGGTCTCTGTTCGACCGAGGTTCCCTTTCGATTTCTCTATGATTTTTGCGTGCGGTCCTATTCGGATATACGGAACCGGAAGGAGTTCCCAATTGGTCATCCTCGGCTCTGATCTTCGATTGGTACCAATTATGTACATCTGCCCGGGTCACTGCAGGATATTCAATCAAGTTTTGATTCAGTTGATGTGATGTTATCGAACTTCATTCATTCAACTCTTGAGTGAAGGCTTGAACAACCCAATCATCTATGACTGGTGGCAACTCCATGCGTTCCATTTGGAACCGAGACACAAACCCCCTAAGCATTTCGTTATACTTCTGTTTTACTTTGAAAAGGTCCGATTTCCTTGTTGCAACCTTATGTCCCCGACATGTGCCTTTACGAAAGAATCTGTAAGCATGACGAATGAGTCAATGGAATTTGGCGACAGATTATGGTACCTAATCATTTCCCCCTTCGATAGAGTCTCTCCGAACTTCTTCAATAGAACATACTCGATCTCATCATCTTCCAAATCGTTACCTTTAATGGCGCATGTATAGGAGGTGACATGCTCGTTGGGATCAGTGGTCCCATTATACTTAGGGATTTCTGGCATACAAATTTTTTAGGAATGGGCTTCGGGGCCGCACTTGGAGGAAACTACTTCTATACAAATTTCTTTGAATCCATCCCTTTCAAAATTGGCGGCGCCCCCGTATCTGGTTAACCCGGGAGTTGTACGTTTCTACTTTCTTATCATTCGCCTAAATTTTCTTCTCTCCCGATTCAATTCATTTGGTGAGCTCCTCGAGCATCTTCATTGTTGCGGGGTCAGTCCCCGATTCACTGGCATTCGACCTTTCTGGTACTAGCTCGGCCCGACGGGTGGTTTCCGGTTCAACCTCACTCGGCGTTAGATGCTGGTTTTGTAGCTGTGCAATAGTGTCTTGTTGAGCCCGTAACATCTCGAATATCACTTGGAGACTAACTCCTACATCTCCTCCACCCCTGTGTACCTCGACCGCCAGATCGGCCTTCTCTGCGCATACTCCCTTCTGGGTCCGCACCCAGATTCGCATTTAGAGCGATGTGCGAACTGATGTCAACTGGATTGGCAATCGGTGATCCCTCAAGGTCAGCTTGTAGTACCTCGGCCCCTGGAGAAACTACATGGTCGTTTTCCCCATGAAATTCGAGGCCATTATCACCAGGTGGGGTGCTGTTTGCGAGTTTGACATATTTTATCCTAAAAATAAAATACTTTACAAGGACAAGCGTAGAGTAGTGTATGTTATCGGAATCAGTATTGAATAATCACTATTATTCATAGCCTCACTGTGGACGCCAAACTGTTTACCCTAAAATTTGGATAACAATTAAACTTATATTGTGGTTTTAAGGATATGTGATTTCACCCAATACCAATTGATAAATGCTTAAGTAAATGGCAAAATTAAATTGTTAATAAATCAAACTAGTGAGCTGATAGAGCTTCAGCCTCGAGCTAAGATACCCTCGAACTGATAAGTGTAAGAATAATAGAAACAAGATAAAAACGATGAATAATGGCACAAGTAAGAAAATAAGAGTTGAATTACTTTTTTCTCAATAAATCATGTCCTTACAGGTGATTAGAGCTCCTATTTATATAATAGAGGAATCCTAATTATGGTATATTTCTAATTACGGAAGGAAATCATATAAACAACTAATTAATCACTTCTGATTTGATCCGTTCCGAGATTCACGTCGCGATCCTCGATCAATCACAAATATCTCGCTCTTCCCGTTACTAAGCTATCCCGATGTTACTCGGGGTCTATCTCCCTTGGCTCTGATTGATACCGACCTCGATCTTTTAAGGATACTTCGATATCAAACTCAATACCTCAACTCTTCGTTGCAACATCATAGTTTCGATCAAATAGTAAAATCAGATAGCCCCGATTTCTACTTTATACATGCAGAATCTTAAAAATATTCATTCCAAGTATGATATTGAATTTATAATGCCTTTCCATGGTTAGGTTATCACTTATTAGTTAATGGAACCGTCCATAGTGACATATTCATAACAAATTAAATCTCTAGACCAACTGTAAGTTGTCATATATTTCCTTTAAGCCATTTCACAAAACAAGTGGATCTTTGACTGTGAGATATTCTATTTTCAACTCTTCATAAAGGTGATGGCGCAAGAAATCAAGGCCTTAGCACAGTTTTGGGTAGATGCTTTATTTTTATCTTTAATAGCGTCTCCAAGACACATTGCATCTAAATAGATTTCAACATCCAACACCCATGTCATATAGTTCTTGTCCGGAATTTCAAGGGCAACAAACTTTCTTTTCATAACATCAGTAATAATTAAAAGAGGAGAAAAATTATACCTCAATCTTCTCAAAGAACTTCTTGAGACGGTAGAGTCTCGTGCTGATAACGTGAAATAAAACAATAAAGAAAAGGAGAATATTGCAAGGAAAAGAGAGAGGTAATTCTTATTGAATTTTGGGATGATTTACAATGGGGTAAGCCCCTTCTATTGATAGGGAAAAATGACTTAGCCACAAAGTAATAAACTATCTAAAAGATAGACATTCACTCTAATTACGTATCTATTCATAACAATACTAACTTTTTAAAACAATCATAATCAGTTTTATACAAACCAATGCAGTAAAACATATATACTTCCTTTTTTTAGTTACTCCTGCGATCCACATTAATTGATTTTTTGCCTATTTTTACATTTTTAACATTAATTAACAATAAAATTGACCATATTAACCTTAATTTGTTCATTGAAAACAAAACAAATACTCCTAGGCTCTTTACTCCAATAGTAACTTTGGAACAAAAAAGTTAATTCCTTCTTGATATGTGAAAAATCAAATATTATAGAGCACAAAAAAAAAAAAAAAAAAAAACAAAAAACAAATTAAGGGAGTAATCAGTAAAATTTTGTTCCTCTTAGCCACTGGCCAAAGTAAGAATTTTTTTGCCAGGTGGGAATGTATAATTTCAAAAACTCTAGGGGTTAACACGACTGCTTACATAAAGTAACTCTTTTTTGTGCCTGGTTATTCAAGAAAAAAACCTTTGCAGCATCCTCGTTTCCTGATTGATTAGGAGTTGATGTGTCCACTGAAAATCTCATCGCAAAAATAAGAATCCCAGAGACGAAAATTGTATTAATAAAAGAAAAAAAAAATGGCGTATTCATCATCTTCAGTTCGAGCATTTAGTTCATTGCTCTACAGATTCTCAAATGGGGTTTATCTTAAACCCCACCATTCTTGCACTCTCAAAAGTATATACTCCTCCTATATATTAGCAAAAATAAAATCTATGTAGCTTTTATTGATTTGGGTTTTATTTTCTGTTTGAATGAGCTAATATTTGATTATTTTCTTGAAGGTGCTTTATTATTAAGTGGGAAAATTTCATCTTCTTCATGTTATTCATCTTCTGAGAAATGGGTCTTGCCTTTGGAACTTCAATCTTGCAATTCAGTCAGAAAGATTTGGACTTTTTCTCCTCTCTGTATGGGCAGGCGCTCCAGCAAAATTGCTGGCAGAAAGGTATACAATTTCTCTTGCTATTTTCTTGTAAATCATATAGTTCTAATTTTCTTTTTCTATTAGTAAAAAAAGGACTTCTTTTTGTGGTTATTAATTCTTTGATTCAAATAATGTTACCTCTGTCTAATCTAAATGATTTGGGATTTACAGAAATTAACTCAAATTTGAATCTTTCTCCGATGGACTTGATTTCATTTGCCATAGAAAATTGATTTATTAATGAAAGATGTAACCTTCTGGGGCTATCTTAACTTTAAGGTTCTCAGAAATTTATGCGCCGAGAATTTGGTAAACCTATGTAGAATATTTTTTTTATAAGGAAGAAAATATGTAGCTATACAACAACAACAGTATAATCTCACATACTGGGATCTGGGGAGGGTAGTGTGTATGCAAACCTTACCCCTACCTTGTAAAGATAGAGATGCTATTTCTAATAGACCCTCGGCTCAGGAAAGCATAAGCATCGCAATAATGAAAAGACAGACAAGAAAGGACAACACTGAGAAGCCATGTAAAAGCAACATAAAAAAATAACAAGATATTAAGATGACCAAAATGAAAGAAACAACAGGTAGTCATAGAAACCTAATACCAACAGAATACGAGAGTACGTAATACTATCGGTATGAATAATCTAGACCACCTACCCTACTACCCTAATCCTCGACCTCCACACCTTCCTATCAAGGGTCATGTCCTCAGTCAGCTGAAGTTGCGCCATGTCTTGTCTAATCACCTCTTCCCCCTTCTTCTTCGGCCTACCTCTACCTCTCCTTAGGCCCTCCAGTGTCAACCTCTCACACCTCCTCACCGTGACGTGTGTGCTTCTCCTCCTCACATGTCCGAATCACCTAAGCCTCGCTTCCCGCATCTTGTCCTCAACAGGATCCACTTGTCGCGAATAACCTCATTCCTAATCCTATATTTTTTTTGATGAAGTAAGGTATTGCATTATAGGCATCAGGAAGATGCAAAAGGTTATAATAGAAAACTTGGTTAACTCTTGATACAAAAAACCATTCTAGAGCAGGGAGTTAACCAAGAGCAAAAGGGAATGGCTACTAAACCATTGAGAGAGAGCTAATGAAATCTAAGAGTGGAATAATATCATTTACATGGGAAAGGTTACTCCAGCTGAAAAGACTCATCAAACATTTAGACTCAGGTTACAGTTGGAAGTTGAAATGCCATCAAAACATCTAATCCTATATGTAGCTATGTAGATTTTTTTTTTGAATATGTAGAATATTAAGTGGCTAGTACTGTTTAGGCATTGTGATTCCACTGTTATGTTGTGTCAGCATTCTAGGAAATGTTTGTTTGTTTGACTTTGAGGTCTCTGTGATGCATTTTGACCTTATTTGACTATAGTAGTACAAAAGTTGATGTGTTTCGTGAGGATAGATAGTCCCAACAACGGACTAAGTAGCCAATATTTGTGTAAACGATGTAGTGTATTTTATCTTTATAATTCACATGATTGTCCAGCAACAGTGTTTGGAGTTAGCACAGTTCTAGTGTTATGTATATTGGTTTAAGTCAATGATTTTATGTGCAGACTGCCCAGGATCTTAAGAAGGCAAAGTTGTACTCAAAAATTGGGAAGGAAGTTGTTTCTGCGTAAGTTATGCAACAGACAAATAGTTTTTCATCTAACTCAAGCTTGAAATGAATGCAAGATTCCTTTCTTCTCCAAATGGAACTTTTGAGCATTATTTTGATGCGAGCATGAACCAAATGTCCTGATGTCTGTTTCTGTGACTGTTATGATTAACTGGTGGAAATGAGTACTGTTTCCTGAATGGCCAGGGTTAAGAAAGGTGGTCCCAGTCCAATATCTAATACAGCTCTCGCTGCTCTGATCGAGAAAGTTAAGGAGCTTGATATACCCAAAGACATTGTTGAGCGCAATATAAAAAGAGCTTCAGAAAAGGGACAGGAAGCATTTATGGAGAAGATCTATGAGGTGTTGAGACATTTAAACTTGCATGCATTTGTTATCTAAGTATCAACCATGTTTACACATTTACCTTCTTGCTACTCTTGATTATTGCAGTTCAATGAACTTTTAATCCTTGCTCTATACCCAGGTATATGGTTATGGTGGAGTTGGTATCATCGTTGAGGTCTTAACAGATAAAGTAAACAGGTCAGTGGCAGCAGTTCGAGAGGTAGTGAAGGACTGTGGTGGGAAGATGGCAGATTCAGGATCTATTATGTTCAAGTTCCGACGTGCTCGGGTTGCTAATGTAAAAGTCACTGATGTCGACCGGGACCAGCTCCTAACAATTGCTTTAGATGCTGGTGCTGAAGATATAATTGAACCTTCAATGGATGACTATGACACAGAAGCAAATTCATCTGAAAGGTTCATAATTCTTTGCCTTTGTATCTTCATTAAGGCTTCTCTTAGGCAATATCTCGTGAACAAAGTAATGTGTAATTTAAGGGACAGAACAGCTGCTCTACTTCAATTATTTGTAGATCGATAATTGATAAAGTATACACAGCCTCATTCATCATATAACCTATCCGGAATTTATTTTGTTAGTTTCAAGGTTTTCTTGATATTTTTAGGACAATATCCAGAACCAAAAAGGTATTTTTCCTGATATTGCAAAATTATTTTATTTAAATATAAAAAATATATATTACAATGTCATGGAGAAAACACTTGAATCAAAAAATCAAATAATCTCCTCCAATTGCTGTAGAAATAATGCTTTAGCTGAAAAGATTAGAAATGTGAGTCAATTTGGAAAATGTGCAAGGATTTAGCTGAAATAGACTTTTGGGCCAATTTCAGATTTATTGTGTTGTTTCTTTAAAGAGAGAAACCAGTTGAGCTCTGGATTCTTTCTTTTTTTGATTGAGACACTGACTTTAGCATACTCCATGATGCAATGTTTTCTGTGACAGTAAATCATTGTACCAGAAACTGCAAAACAGATGATGCCTTTAACCGAAAAGCTTTATAAATCAGAAATTCAAGACTTGCAATCGAAAACAATATACTCTACTGCTCTTTCCTTTCGTGGAAATGGACCTAGATTTTGCTCTTATGGTTCTTTCAGGCATATATGTTGTTATTCCTGAAGAAACCTTTTCAGGACTTTTTATTCACGAGTTGATTCTCTTTCAGTGCTGAAATTTAATTCTGGTAACTCTGCACTTTTGTTTATTGCCAAGTCTAATGTGGCCTTGCATTGGCTTACCTACTTTATTTCAACTGCAATTTCATTGTTGCTGATGAGTTCTTTCATCTGGTAACCCTCACCCCAACACCCTTTCTCCCCAAGGCCAATTGTGGTAACACCCACGCCTCCTCCCCCGGGTAACTCTAACTCCCAACTTCTTGGTTGGAAGTGGAGGAGTCTCACCACTAGCGCAACCCTCTCTTGTTTGAGGATGAACGAATGTCACACTGGATGGACTAATATCACTGCATTTGACTATTTGTTTTCTTTTTGACTTTACTAGGGTTTACAAAGTCGTATCTTCAGCGGATAACTATCCAGTGATATTATCAAAGCTACAAGAGGAAGGAATAAAATTTGAACCTGACAACGGATCTGAGCTACTTCCTATAACTCCAATTGAGGTCCGTAAGTATAACATATCAGAATTTAATTTGTCTAATTTAGTAGCTCTTGTTAGTCTTTTGAGAGGGAAATACTGTTTTAACCATGAATTACAGAAGGAATTTAATAACTGATGTGTGAATAGTTGACCTTTTGCAAGTACAATCATAGAAATGGTCCATGAGTTTATGCAGCGTGTGGCTACAAGAGATCTGCATAGCATTTCTCTTTCTGTTTCTGATTACTCAAATCTTCAAAAGGCTATTGTTTATTGAAAAACAGAAGAATATCCAAAATCTCATGAATGTAATAGGCAGAATACATATACGGCTCCTTAAACTTGTCCACTATTTTTATTTAGCTACCTCAAGTGAGGCATGTACCTATTAGCTACTCCAATTACACATAATATGTGTCTATCAAACACAAACAATTGACGTGGCAAAAAAAGTGTTTGCCACTTCTCTTAAGCGGGTGAGAAGGTCAAAATTCCAATTTTTCCTTTTTTTAAAGAAAAAATCAATTTTGACAAAAACCACCATAAACACCCTCTTATCACCAGTGCTCTGCCACCGTCGCCGGCCCGAACAAAAATCCTGCCATCATTCCCTTTTTCTTTAATTTTGTCATCTTCGATTATATACTGCTCCCAATCAAGATTGCTAGCTTTTGTAAACAAATTTATAGGAAGAATAAGATAAAAGCGCTAATAAAAACAGACCAAATCACTATCCGGCAATTTAAATCTACCAAAATTAAGAAAGATTCATCAAGTGTTTCCAAAAAATTGTCTTTCATTGAAGGAAGATAATAAAATTTTGTTCTTATAGAATTAAAGATAAAAAGCCACTATAGTGTGTTTTCTTGTGAGTTACATTTCTCCTTCATCTTCAAGCCATAACCATGGCTGCTACTTCTAGTGTAGGTTAGTTCCGAAACAGAAAAAATCATACCACCACTCCTCTGCCACGCAGCCCATCCTCCTATCATTATTATGGAGGTGAGCAATGAAGTAGAACCAAAAAAGGGGGAAAAGGGAGGGGTTCTCTGAAATAGAATAAGAAAGGGAATAGGAAGAAGATGAGGGTGAAGAAAAGGGTGGGGTGGCGGAGGTAAGAGGAACGAATATGGGGGAAGAAGCTTGCCGACGACGGCTGGGAGGGGCTTTCGTTTTTTAACCATTTTTTTTTGGTTTAGAAATGTTTTTCTTATTAACTTAAGCCAGAAGACATGTGGCTTTTTTTCATTCGTTAATTTAAGCCACGTCAACGTGTGTGTAATACACGCACTATATAATTTTTACTGACCAGTCTTTGGTGTTTGATAGACACATATTATGTGTGATTGGAGTAGCTGATAGGTATATGCCTCACTTGAGGTAGCTAAATAAAAATAGTGGACAAGTTTAAGGAGCCGTCTATGTGTTCCGCCAATGTAATATTAAACATTCAAATTTCAACCTTCCAAGATCACTTTTTTGCTTATCCAAGAAGAAGCATCAGTTGAGCTGTTTCGATATGAAAGGGTTTCTAATAATTACTGTTGGATGCATGTTTACTTTGTAGACATGGCTGTTTAAATGTCAATTTTATGATTATGCATGCACGTAGCCATAAGGACTATTTATTTCCTCAAGTTCAATCTGCTTATCTATTTTCATGATCAAAGCGAGGAATATTGTGGATTCAACACCAATCACAAGGAAAGTTGTATAAATTTCCGCACGTGTACAAAATAGAAACTTTAGAGCTTAGCTACACAGGTATTAGTCCTGCAAAAGTATAGAATTCCATGAAAAATATATGGATTTTTAGAAAACCCTGTGGTCTTGATGGAATTTTTTATGAAGGTTTAGAAGTGCCTTAAAAAGTAGCGGTTTTAAAAGCCATTGCATCGAGCAAAGTGATAAACGAGGAGTTGTTGTTTTATGGTGACACCATGCGCTTCAGAAAATGAGGTGTGAAGTCATCCAGTGAGAAACGATCGATTCTTTGAATATCATTTTAAAAGATGAGAAAATAAATGAGAGGGTGGGGCGAAGGGATTGATGTTTTCTTGCAGTTTTGAGTACTAGGACTGATCTCCACACAGGCTTTGCTTTTGCTTCTCTCTACTGCCCTCTTAGTACAATTACTAAAGTAATCAAATATGGATTTGTATGTTGCAAATTAGTTCTTATTATGGTTGGTTAACTGAAATTAAGAAAATTAATTTTGTGACGGAAGTTATCTTTTAATGGCTTTGTTGAAAAGATATATTTTGTCATGCTTACTTTTGAGTTGGACTAATATCGTCATTATGGTATATCAAATGCTAAAATTATTAGTTTTCTTGCAATACGATTATCATAAGTACAAGTTCCAAGTATGTTCATAAGCTTTTATTATTGGTAGACGTTGCGCTTCACTTCAGAGAAGCGTGCACTTTTCACTTTTCCCTTTTTGCTTCATTCCGCACATACCTTTTCTTTTTGCGTTTTTCACTTTTATAAAAGACGAAATACATAAACGGCCCCTTTAAGTTGTCCTCAACAATCAGATTGATACCTCAATTATGCTAATGACCAGACAAACATCTCTTCTCGACTAAAGTGTGACTCATGAACCCCTCACGATGACATGGCAGTTTTTCTCTTTTTTCTTTTTAAATTATCCTCATTTCATAATGACCCCACTGATGAAAAACAAGAACAATTAAAAAGTTTCTTCCAAATTACAGCAAATGGGGAAAACATAAGCACACAATTTCTTCCAATATATACTGTCACAATTGCTTATACAATCAATCACAAGCATTACCGTAATAATTAATTGAATAAATCAAATTTCACACCATTAAGGTAGAAGAATCATGTCTGAGATGAAATTTACAGCAGTACTCAATAAACTAAATTGAACCCTCTAAAAATTGATGCTTTAACTAGAATATTCTCCCAAAACCAATCGCAAAAGAGAGCACAATTTTTTGCTAAATGCTGCTGCTAAACTTTATGGTTGAACTCTACAACCACAACCTCTACCGCCGCCACCAACAGAGACATCACCTCTCCTACACGACAAAGATTAAGACCAAATCCTAAAACTTTTTGATGGGTCTTTACTGCTTGGGTTTTTCAAGAGAAGAGCTTTTAAGAAAAAAATAGATGAAGGGCGAAAGGTAGTAGCTGACCGCCGAAAAACTTCTGATATAACCATTCTTCTTTAGATTTGGAGTGCAACGGCTCCGTCCATCATATTTTGGCTAAGAGATCCAATTTTGGAGAAGAAGAAGAAGTAAAGGAAGGAAAAGAATTGCAACAACGTCTGGGGAAGCTTGAAAGAAGATGAAGAAGAAAAGGTAGGGAAAGGTGATGATTTTCTACTTGAGGGTTCTATTTTTGGGAAGATCACGGGGTAAAGCAGGTGAGGGTTGGAAGGAAGAAGAATAGGTTGGGTAGTTGAAAATAAGGAAAAAGGTCTTTTTTTTCTTGTTAATTACACATGTCAAATATTTTAATTATAAATTAAACGTGTCATTCTTTAATTGGTTTATTTGACACATCATTGGCTAGTGTAACTCACGCATATGGTCTGCTCCACTCGGATGTTTACTTGATATATTTAATAGCCATTTGAAGTGTCTAAATGCTAAAGGGTCAATTGAGGTGTCCATCTGATCGTTGAGGACAACTTAAAGGGGTGATTTATGGATTTCGCCTTTATAAGTTAGAGTGGTTGGAGTAGTACGTCTTACCAAACTATTCAACGTTGTTTTAAAGAGTTGAACGATGGCAACTGAGTGGAGAAAGAATACCATGATTCCAATGTAAAGAATAGAGGAGATATTTAAAGTTGTACAAACATTGTGGCAATAAACTTATGAGTCATACAGTGGAACTTTGGGAAAAAATGATAGACATAGAGAAATTACAAGAGTGACAGTGAACCAATGTGGATTTTTGCATAGAAGATAGATGGAAATTTATAGGGGGAGGAAGAGGGATCTATGTATAATATTCTTTAACCTACAGAAGGTGTATGATAGGGTGCTATCCTTTGATGGATATCGGAAAGAAAGCAATCATATCCAATGTATATATGTGTGGAAAAGGTGATATACGAAGGAGCCGTCACAAATGTGTTAGAACGAATGTTAGAGATACAAAGAGTTTCTGATAACTGTGAGCTTACACCATCGATTGCATTGAGTACCTACTTGTTTACTCTAGTTATGGAAGAACTAACCAACAATATACAAGACGTAATTCTCATGGTATGTATTATTTGCAGACGATGTTATGTTAATTGACGAACTAACAACGGTGTCAGTCAAAAGTTTGAACCATAGAGAATCACTTTGGATAGTAAGAGTTTTAAGATAAGTAGAAGTAAGACATAAAATATATAGTGCCAGTCTAGCCAGTATAAGAGAGAAGTTTAGGTGAGATTAGATGGTTTGTTATGTCTTTATGCAAACAATTCAGATATCTAAACTCGATGTTCCGAGAGAATGACATGATAGATGAAGATGTAGCACAATTGAATTAAAATATGAGTTGAGCTGGAGAAGTGTTATATGATATGTGATATGGGGATACCTGCCAAAGTGAAAGACAAGTTTTATAAAATGTTTGTAAGACTAGCAAAGTTATATGGAAATGAATGTTAGGCCTCTAAAGTCCTACATATGCACAAGATGAGTTTCGCAGAAATGCATATGGTAAGATGGATGCGGTCATACATTATTAGATCCAATCAGAAATAGTCACATCTTCCAGAGGTATTAATGGGAAGGGCATTTCTGATGGTGCTTTCGGTCTTATATGACCCTACCTTTGTTAATGGGTACTTTTTGAACTCGGAAACAAGTTTTTTCGCATAATGGATTATCCAACTTATCATTGCATGGTTTTAGATAAAGTTGCACCATCTGTTGGTGGAGTTTGAGGTGCTGGCTTATGACGAAGTAGATGGGAACCACGTCAAACTTTATTACGTAACAATTAGAGAAAATTGAACGACTAAAATGTGTGTCGTAGTATATGTCTGTTGCTTCTTACAAATTTCTAATACTTTCTACCCGAAAAAGAAAAATCGTATATGTATAGAGGAAATCTCTTCGCCCAGCTCAATTAATCTGTAGAGTGACATCCCCCCCCCCCCCCCCCCCCAACCAAATCCTCTCTCTCTATCTTTCTCGAATCAAAACAAAGGACCTCATGTTTGCTTAACTTTAACAGGCTACACTGCTGGTGCTGGTGTTATTGCTGAACAACACCAGCTGCACCGATCCATTTTGCCTCTTTGAATCTGCTTCCGGGTCATCTGTCTCCATTTTCCTTTCTCACTATTCCTTTAGCCTTTGCTTCTCTGATTGTTGCTTTGCTTTCTGAAATTCAATTGTGTATTGTTATTTTTAGGAGCTTTGACATTCTTAATTTTTAAACATGTGTTTATGGTATGGATCTTTGGAGTTGGTGGGGGCGATAGTTGCATTCTGAAGTTTCATCCTTTTCGAGCTTGATTGAGCGGATCCAAATGCTCCTCCTAATATGTGCTAGCTGAGCTTGAGCTCCTAACTCGAGTCTGGACTGTTTTCTTTTTTTACAACGGTAGTGTTCGGGCCAGCTTGTTTGCACCTCGATTGTTCTACTGGGTAACTACTACCTCCCACCAACATAGGTAGCCGGTAAGTCTTGAGTGATTTACTCTAGCCAGCCTTTGCCCATGAAGTATTTGGGTCGGCTTGGCTGGTTTTCACCATTTGAGACCGACGCTTTTGTGCAATCGGTTGATCGGCTATACATGGGGTATAAGAATAGAGTAGTTCATTCTTTTTTCTGTTATCTTACAAAATCTCTAATATGATCTGATTTAGCTTCTTAGAAGGTCTTACTACTTGGACCTTTTATCCACAACTCGGATTTTCGGTTTGAATTAATGCAGTTCAAGTGCTTCAACTATCATTTATGTTAAACACTGAACTTTATGTTTTCAATTATTACAGTAGATATTTCTGCTTGTTGTAGTTATTTTGGTTTTCGGCTGCAGGTAGATGATGAGGCTATGGACTTGAACAAAGAACTCATGTCCAAATTACTTGAACTTGATGATGTTGATGCTGTGTATACAGATCAAAAGTATTAGCTTATTTTGCCTCTTAACAGTGGCTGCGCCTAACAACTGGTTGTTGAGGTTGTTGAAGAGTGGTAGCAACATATATTCGCAACTGTAGAATCCTGGAGTCACAAGCAAATCTAAGCCTGATACCCTATCTGTCTTACTTCCACAAAGAATATGCCGATTTTCTCAACTCAGGAACTCATATCATGGTTTGGCCCAAATTTTCATAGGGTTTGATAATCCGTAGATTCCATTTTTTATACATGTTAACCCAAAATTATGTTACCGTTTTTGTTCCCCCCTTTATTCCTTTTATCTGTAAAATGGACGTGCTTCACCATGTTACAACTGTCCCTTGAAAAAGATCATCTGAAGTTTGAAGTCATTGCCAATAATATCCTGTAGCTCCTCACTGTAAATTCTTTAGCTTGAGCAAGTAAAAGTAAGAACTGAGTTGAAGAGATATTTGTATTATGTTTTACTTGAATTGGATCTATCAAATTTCTTGTTCTTTACCTTGATTGTGAGAAAGACTAACCTGATCCTTGCTATGTTTTAGTTAATATCCAATTTTCCAATTTCTGCTGCAGAAGTATTTTGTTAACATTTGATTCCTGTGTTACAGAATATCCCTTTAGAGATGGAGGAGGTTCTTATTAGATCTCATATATGTATTTGAAACGCAAGTATTGAAGCTTCTGGTTTAGTGCATTAAGATGTTGGTTTTTTATTACTTTTGATTTTGAAAATGACTCGAACGGATGGTGTCTTAGTAAATTATGATGTTTGTTTGAATACTTTGAATTGATAAAATGACAGAAGTGATTACAACTCCTCAATATCAAAAGACACAGTCCTTGTTGAATCTTGATGTCTTAATCAAAGGTTCATATGTGTATTACTGATAAATGATCATTGCAGAGAATACATATGCAATCATAGTACTCATGTATATGCACAAAATACTACATTAGCTATTCAGGAGCTGGAAAATGTAATACTATCTTATTATATGAATGATAAGGTGTATTTTGGCTATTATATAACACAGTCTCGGATGTGGGAATGTGGGATGGTTCTATTTCTTTGGAACCCAGCAACCATGCAGTCCATAGGGAAGACCATAAGGAAATTTTGCTCTTGCAATTTCTTCAAATGTGGATCCATCCAGTATTAGAGCATATCCTTCTCCATTTTTGTCACTGATCATTGATATTACAACTCCTGCATTTTTCCAGAAAAGAATATTACACCTTGTTAATATATACTATGTTGCAATTCAGTTTGCCTGTTCTGTTGTTTTTTGTTTCGTTTTATTAGGCTTACACTATAGTATTCACTTTGACAAAGCTCTCGCTATGTGTGGGATCCAGGAAAATGCTCAACCACATTGGGTTTACTATAAATACATGTGTTGATTAATTAATTACCATCGTCTTCCTCGGTTGCACCAGGTCGAGCCACAAAGAGTGGTTCAGAAGGCACAGCACCCTCATCGTACCAATTCTTTGCCTTTTTCTCAAACAAGTCAATCTGCAAAATATTTTGAGTTTGAAATAATAGATAAAAAAAATTAAACAGTTGTAAGCACTAGTGGTGGAGAAAATTAAGGAAAAGGAAGATAATGAAGTGACCTTTGTAAGAGTGTTGGGGAAATTACAAGGTCTTTTAGCACCACAAGCATAAGCATATCTATATTTCTTGCCTAAATAAGAAGGATTAAAGCTGCACATATCCATGCCTCTCCCATGTTCATTTGGGTCCAGTGCTGCTTCTAACTCTCCATGTTGACTCCCATTTAATGGTATTCTAAATCTCCCAACCCTGTCAACAAACACCATTAGTCAAGAACACATTAATGATTTGTCAATTATATTGTTTTTGGTGTTTTCTTCTTCTTTTTGGTCAGCCATCCTGCTGGTATTTGGTTCCACTAATCCGGCTAATTCAGATTCGTGTGACCCAGTAAGGCGATACAACACCTGCCTACCAAAAGGCTTTTCATATTCAAGATTCGAGTCTGGACCTCTAGTTAAAAGTGGAGACATTTAAGCTATCCTATCATACCCCTTGACGAGTTTTCAATTGTTAGGATGTCCATCAATCATCTTCGCTAATAAGGTTCATGTTGATTTTATAAATAAAGAGGATAAAAATTTACAAAAATAAGGTATCGTTCCCTGTCTTTGTTTCTATTGCATTCTATCTCATCGTATCATATTCTGTTGAGCGCGCCCCTGATAATTGCGTCGTTGTGCCTGGGCTGTGAGGGCTCTCAGCCACATGGATAGTTCAACCATTTTAAATTCGATTTGAACCAAAGATGGAAGATTTTGAGGGTTATCAAATGAGAAAAAAATCTATTCAATTAGCAAAAAAGGAGAGAGAGGGATTCGAACCCTCGATAGTTCTTTGTTAAAACTATACCGGTTTTCAAGACCGGGGCTATCAACCGCTCAGCCATCTCTCCGAAACAGGACAATATAGTTCGATCCATTTTTACGTTCAAAAAAGTTAAAGAGGAAAGAGTCAAGATAGTCCTCTTGACATCACCGTAACTTGTATTGTACATGAGAAAACAACAATATAATTCCCTTTCCGGTAGACCTTTCTTGGATTTTAGGATGTTTGACTTAGCACAATATTTAAATTCAAAATGGTTGCTATCCATGCATGCAAATAAAACTTTGAAGACGTTTTTCTTCCTTGTTTGCTTTTGTCTATATAGAAAAAGATTACACGTATGCTAATAAATAGTGTGAAGGATTTTACACTATTAACGTCGTTTAAATATATAGTAGCGAGTTATCTGTTTTTTTTTTTTTAAGTTGTTAATTTTTTAATGGACGAGTAACGTATATTTATTTTGGATTTAAGTATATACTGACATAGTAAATATTCATCTTTTACGTGACCTGATATCATAAATTACTTTTTTACAATGTCATTATATAAAAATTAAACTCTAAGAAAAGCAAAGCAAAACATTGACCGATATAAAATGTTATGAAGAACAAAATTGAAAGCCTTAGTCAAGTTTGTGTAATTGTACATACCTTGCATCGGGCAAGACGTCCTCGCCGTTGAATGAACGAAGATTCTCAAGCCGGAGCTTGTCAAGGATGGTGGTGTCGGCGCTATGTTCACAGCAGTCTGCAATAACAGCAGTAACTCTGCCATCTTCGTCTTTCTCCTCGTATGCATTTATGAAGTGGAATGTCACAAATAATGGCACTTCCACACTTGCCACCTTTTATAAATTCCAAAAATAAATAATTCATAAATAGGATCTTCCAAAAAAAAAAAAAGAATTCAATCTAATAAAGTGAGAGGAGTACTTACAATATTGCCACTGGATTTACACATAACATGCATGAAACCTTTAGAATGAGGGTGCCACTCAAACTTGTAAAGTGGTGTGGGCTCAGCCTTTAATAAATTTTGGGGACAATACCTTAGTGGCATTTCGGGCACAATAATATAATGTTCCGTGACTGGGAACGAATGGACCCATCCTGCTGCTGGTCCTCCTCTACAACTCACTCTCCCTATATACTTTCTCTCATTTGTTCCTTCTTCCATTCTCACTACCAAATATCCTGGATTTATTAAATCTGGTATCAACGTCCAAAACTCACTCTCCGTTACAATTGGATGAGCCGAATGTATCAACCCGCCTAACGAATCACTAAACTCGAATTTCCCTATTGTGTCAAGTGTGTCAGGATCAATTACGATTGATCCTTTTATTGTCTCCGTTAGGCAAACGACTCGGCCATCGCCGAGCTTAACGACTCCGGTGTTCGCATTATCCGTTAGGGACGCACCGGAGAGTAAGTTGGCCATGTCACCAATGTAGGATAGGAAATTGTCTGGTTTAGGTACTTCTGAAAATTCCCTGTAACAAATTTTGTTGTTGTGTTTTGCTGCCTTGTATGCGTCTGATTCGATTTGCCTGTGACCCATTATTAGCCCTCCGTTTTCGAAATGAAGACGGACTAAGGTGGCGTAGCCATCGAAAAGGTGCCGGAAATTGTAGTTCCCTATGTGCCATTGTCCTGGGCCATTTCTCAGGTACGTGCCATTCTACATAGACAAGAACATGAAAATTAATTTAATCTTTTTTGTCTCTCTGATTTATTTATTTATTTATTCGTTTTGACAGAAATATATGAGTATATAATTAGAGTTTTATGAGCTGGGATTTGGACTTGGAACGTGACATGTTGAACGACCTTTATCTGCTAATTAATTAACCTACCAATTAAGACAAATTAAGGAAGCAATTTCAAAGGAAAAAAACTAAAGAGAAAAGAAGTTGGTTAATTTTTATCTTCTCAGATCTTAAATAACATTCTTTAATTTATCATCTTGAAAGAAGAGAATATTCTTTGATGGACGTGGAATTAATTACCAATAAAATTATTGTAGAGGAGGACCATGATATCATCACAAGATCACTAAGAAATTCATTATTCTTATATTAGCTTCTTGACAGAGTGTTCATACTGTTCAGAAACCTTTGTTCTCATTTATATTTCTTCGTTTATAATCAGTTGTAAATCACTCCTACTTGATTCATATTTTCTTGAGAGAAACATGTCTATTCAAAACTTTTGGAAAAACTTATAACAAGCGACTCAATAAATAAAAAAAACTATCCGATCCCGTACAAAATGAAGAAATGCATGCAACTAAATAATAAACGTTAGAACTCATGTATTTAGGATTTAGCTCATATACACCAAACAACAACGTACCAGCCAGAGTGGTAAGTCGCCTTCAACGACGAGCTCTCCTTCCCATCTTTCTTGGCGAACGCTAGTCCATGCAGCGAGCTTCTTCTCCTTCTTGACCACTTCATCTGGTGGTAGAACAATCACGGGCAATTGGCTGGCTACGTTTGTAACCAATTTCAAGTCTAGATTTTTCTTGGTTTTTTCATTGATTTTCACCTTCCCAATGTAAGGTTCATCTTTCCCATGATCAAACCTGTCAGAAAGGATCTTGTTACAGTAAATTTTGGTTGCTGAAGAAGCAAAAGAAGCCATGGATATGTGAAGAATATTAATTAATATTAGAGCACTCTGTATATATGATCTACTACGTTAATTGTAGAACAAAAAAAGAGAGCAATGAAAGTGGTGAGAAATATCAAGTTAGAACCGTAGATTTATAGGTAAGTTTAATTAGAATCTTGATCGGTGGAATTCCTTCTCACTAGAAGACATGCTTACATTATGATTACAAACTAATTAAATATTTATGTATATAGGTTTTGTGGACCACTAATTTTCAAGAAATCCAAAAAAGTAACGCACCTATATTAGCCGGGAAGCACATGATAAGGCACGTGTCCTTGTACTTTTTTTATCACCGTCGTTGTGTTCTCTTCTTAATGATATATAACCTAGAAATAGCATTGGGTTTATTGTTTTTCCACTTATCGCCCATTATAACATGAGATAGTTAAGTTTAAAAAGAGTCGCACGAAGAGAACGAGAAGTTTAGTAAATAAAAATAAAGTTACGCCAAAGGGGTTTATTATTATTTAAAACAATGAATTTGCGGCAACTTTCTCTGTTTGTTTGATAGAATAGTATCCATCCACCGAAGAAAAGCGATATATATATATATATGTCCCGTATTTGAAGTTCAAGGAATTTGGTGTTGATAAGGAAATTGACAAGGATGTCACATGTGGTAATAGAGCGGGATAGTAGAAGTGGAGGCTTGCATACGGCGTCATATGTGATACAAATGTGCCACTAAAACGTAAAGGCAAGCTTTATAGTGTGGTTGTTAAACCGATTATGTTGTATGGGCCAAGTGTTGACCAGTCAAAACTTTTCATGTTTAGAAGATAAAAATAGCGGAGGTGAGGATGCTGGAATGGATGTGTGGACATACTAAAAGAGATTTGATTAGGAAGAAAGATATACTGGACAAGGTGGGAGTAGCCCCGTGGTGGATAAGATACGGGAAGCGAGACTAAGATGGTTCGTACATGTGACGAGGTGATACACAGGTGTCCCGGTGATGAGGTGTGAGAGGTTGGTTGTGGTTGGGCCAAGGAGAGGTAGGGGTAGGCCGAAAAAGTACGGGGGTGAGGTGATTAAGCAGAACATTGCACATCTTCAGCTTCCCGAGGACAATGACCCTTGACGGAGGGAATGGAGGTCGATGATTAGGGTAGTGGTTAGTGAATGTGAATAACTAATTTTTGCATGATTTTAATACTAGTATTTGGATGATTTTAATTGTTTGTGCATTTTTATTTGCATTCCTTTATTAAAAATACCAAATATATTTTTTACCTTTTATTTGTATATTTTAGTTTTGTATCTTTAAATTATATACAACAAAAAGATTTTTCTCTTACTTGTATGCTTTCCTTAGGACTAAATAAAATAATTAGGGGTTAAGAGTTTGGGCTATTGTATTTTTAATTAAAATTGAGCCAAGTTGGCCCAAAACTTGAGCCCAATTCGTCCATATCGAGTCCAATTGAGGGTTGGCCAACCCTTGGTTCAAAACGGCGAAGTTTCATGATGAAACTACATCGTTTCTTCAAGTGAAACCAAGATCAAATCTCAGCCCTTCAATTCTCGAGATCCAACGGTCCTGGTTTAATTTCCTCCAAGGTATATAAACCTTGGTAAATCAGATTTTTGGCCATTTTTTCTTAATACAAACCCTAAACCCCTCTCTCTCACCCTCTCTTTAAGCCGCCGCTGCACCCTCTGCTGTCACCACCGTGCGCCGCCGCCGGTGGTGCTTCAAACACCCCAAATTTTAACCATCTCCTCGTCTCAACCTCCTCTCCATGAATCCGGACCCCAAATCCCCATAACCCCTCTCAATCTCCGTAAATCTAAGCCCTAACTGGAACCCTAGCCGCCGCTCACCACTCCAAACTCCAAAAATTTTACACCACCGGCCTCCTCCCACTCTCCTCTTCTCCATTCCAAGCCTCAAAACATTCAAACCCCCCCAAAAACACCACCACCAACACTGCCGCCACTTCACTACCTCCTCAGTGCCGCCGCCAAGCCTCCGTCCCGCATAGACACGACCCCTTAGTCTCTCTTTCTCTCTGACACAGTGCTGGACTCAACTTGGTTCGCTAGAGTTTGTATTTTTCGGCATTTGTCATCGAGAAAAAGAGGCGTGGAGGTCGATTCGCCATCGAGTTGTGTGGTACTACTGGTTTGAAGCTTTAGCGTTATGGTAAAATCCTAATCCCTCCTCTAAGTTTCTGATTTTCTATTTACCCGTTGTTTGTGCGTAGTTTTGCTATTGTTAATCTGTGATCAGTGATTCGTGTTAGTGTCGTTAACAATCATCAATATTAGTCGTTACTTAATACTTCTGAATCATGTATCAGTTAGTCGTTTACTTTTCCATTACGTTGTTGTTTAGTCAATCAGTTTTGTTAATCACTTTTGAAATCCGATTAGCTATTTGTAATTGGTGAAGTTCACTGATATTATGGTTTTGCGATTGATTTTGGTATTTTGCTTTAGTTCAAAATCTGTTAGTAATAGTTACTTCATGTTTAGTCTCATTTTTGATTTCGTGTTTCAGTCAACTCGATAGTTGTTTCATTATCAACATGTATTCTACGTTGCCTTAGTTGTTAAGTTCTAATTTCATGTTTATTATCTCTAATTTGTCTATGTTTAAGCTAATTAGTTTAAGGCCTTAACTACATGTTTTGTTTGTTTGTAGTCATTAGTTTCTTTGTTAGTTTAATGGTTCAAGTCTAGTTATCTGATTTTGCACTTTCTAGTTTGGAGCAATAGTTTAGTTTGGTGTTGGTTTGTGAGGGTAGTAGAAGATACTTGGGTATAGGACCTTTATTTGGTTTGAGGTCTGTTTTGGAGTACAATGCTCCAAAATTCTTCCCACAATTGATAAGAAAAATTGTTCATTGGCAAAATTTTTGGTTTGGACAGATTTTTGGTCAAAAATTCATCATTTTTGGAAAGATTTTTGGCAAAAAAAAATCTGTCCCAAAAGGTCCTTTTTCTCCTATATAAAGGGGAGGTATTTCCACACTATAGAGACACATCTTGGACTCTAAGAAGGACACATCTTTTGCACACATTGTGAAAAACATCGTCTCACACATTGGAGAGAGTAAAATATCACTGCTGAATTTTTCTGGTTCACTTCGGTTTAAATTGTTGTTGGTCTTGCTGTTGTGCTGCTANAAGGAAGTGTTTTGAATCCCTTTAGAGTATCCTATACCTTGAAAGCATTATGTTTGTGTATAATCTGGTTCCCTTTTAAGTATCAAGCATTATGTTTTGTGTATAACCTCGTTCCCTCTTAAGTATCAAGCATGCACAAGAGTTAGCAAATTTTTTTTTTTGTTAGTCAATGACTTGTTTAGATGATGTTCTAGTTAGGGGTGGGCGTTCGGTACTTCGGTTCGGTATTTAAGAATTTCGGTTCGGTATTTCGGT
>ML302376.1:0-25690 GCA_005239505.1 Nicotiana paniculata | reverse complement strand
GCCCTCACCAATGTTGCTTTTTAAAAATTGAATAATCGTGGTTTGCTTTAGGCTCGATTTAGAGTAGTATTGTAATTACGTATACGTTCGCGTAACATAATTGCGAATTTAATTCTAAAAGTAACTCATACTATGTGTTCACGCAACTTCAATCAAACTTTTTTTTTAAAAAAATAAATAAAAATAAATAAACAAAGCGTTATTAATTATGGACACGTTCGCGTGACATGATTTTTGACGTGCCAAAGGAAAAGAGTATACGTACGCGCAACTCAATTCTTTAATTATGAACAATCAAGTGATTAAAAGTAGTTTAAAGGTAAATGCACAGAGGCCCTAAAGATGAGTAGTTAAACAATTTAAGCCAAGTAATAATCACTAAGCGACCGTGCTAGAACCACGGAACCCGAGATTGCCTAACACCTTCTCCCGGGTTAACAGAATTCCTTATCTAGAATTTCTGGTTCGCAGACTTTAAAAAATAAAATTTTCCTCGATTTGGGTTTAAGATAAACCGGTGACTTGGGACACCAAATAAACTATTCCAAGTGGCGACTCTAATAAATAAAATAATCTCATTTCGAATAATGTCACTTTAATTGGAAAAACTCCCATACTCCCTTGGGGTGTATAAAAAAGGAGGTGTGACATTGACACTGTCACCGTGATTGATGCAGCTACTTTCACTTCAAATGAAATGGGTGCCTTAGCAGGAGGCATAACTTCAACCTCGAACGGCAAATGTGTGTTTGCAGGTGGTGTCATTTCAAACTTGAATGGGAGTGACGTAGTTACCTCGACGTCTCCAGATGGATGAATCTGTAATATGATGGGATTAAGAGTGACTGATGGCTTCTTTGGGTCATCACCTTCTATAATTAACCCGATCAACCCCTCTAGGTCCCAATCTTCTTCTATCTATATCATGTTGAAACCCCTATGGTCTGGAAGCGGATTGTTACGAACATTGGGAGAAACTTCCTTTGCTTGGATGACATTGTTATCAATCATAGACTGGCTCTTGTCTTTCAATGAGCGACATTCATCTATTGTATGTCCCTTCATGCCATAATGGTATGCACAGGTCTTGTTTGGATTGACCCATTGGGATGGATTTTCAGGGGTTATAGCAGGTATAAGAGTGATATAACCAACAACCTTTAATCTTTCATACAACTGGTCGATAGGTTCAACAATGGCAGTGTATTGTTTAGGAGGTTTGCGATCAAAGTTGGGTCGAGGTCTCGGGAAATTTTTGCAAGCAGGGGGTGATTGGAAGTGAGATAGCTTAGAGTTGTAGGTATGATAAACAAGAGCTGGTTGGGAATATCTGGGGGGAAGTAGGATGACATGTAGACAGTGGAGATGGCTGATATGTTGGTGGAGGTGTTGACTGATAGGTGGGCGAGGGTTCTTGATAGGTGAGTGGGGAAGTTCAATATACCAACGGGGATTTGGGTCCTTGTTCAACCATCACCGTTCCTGCATCTTTCTTCTTGGATATACCACCAGACTGCAAGGCTTTGTTGGTGGCCTGTAGTGCCTCAAAGTTAGTGACCATTCCACTCTTGATACCTTCTTCAATTCTCTCACCCAACTTGATGATGTCAGAGAATTTGTGGTTCTCAATCACCATTAGCCTCTCATAATACTGTGGGTCCTGTGCACAGACGAAGAATTTGTTCATTTATTTTTCATCTAGGGCAGGCCTGACCTTGGCTGCTTCAGATCTCCGATGAGTGGCATACTCGCGAAAAGTTTCGGTGTGCTTATTTTTAAGGTTCTGGATGTAGAACACGTCTGGTGCATTCTCCGTATTGAACCTGAACCGGTCCATGAAGTCTGATTCCATACTTACCAGTCAGACCACTTCTTAGGGTTTTGGCTGATGTACCAAGATAAAGCATCTCCTGTGAGGCTCCTCATGAACAATTTCATGTGAATATTCTCGTCTCTTCCTACTCCAACCAGTTTATCACAATAGGTCCTCAAATGGACCCTGGGATCACATGTACCATCGAACATTTCGAACTTAGCAGGTTTGTAACCCTCCGGTAGTTCAACATCGGGCTGTATGCAGAGATCTTTGTAGTTCAAACCTTCAACTCCCATACTCCCTTCAACGCCCTGAACTCGACTAGTCAGCTTCTTGAGTTCCTCGGCCAAATTCTTAATGAGCATATCCTTCTCACTAGATTCATGTGTGTAAGCAACGTGTTGGGTGGAGTGAGGTAGAGTCCACGTATATGGGGTTGTTCTGATGACCTGGTGTTTGAGCATGAAGTTGGTCACTTGTGGAGTTTTGTGGTTCAAGGATGATGAGTGGGTGTTTCTCGGAGTGTGGAAAGTGTTGTGCTGGTGCTGTGGTGGGATAATTTGATTTTTTGGTGGAGTTGTATGATGATGAGTTGTGGTAGGGTTCTGGTTTTTTGGGGTGTTTTGAGGAGGTATGCGATTTTGAGTGACATCTGGGTCACTGAGTGAGAAGGATAAATTTTCCAAGTTCTGGACATGCTTAAGCTCCTCTTGGAGTTTCAACAACCTTTGCTCGAGTTGTGTCATAGCCTCATTCTGAACTTGAGTGCCTTGATTTTCAGTGGCTTCTGTTCGTTCCACTGGCATTGTGTTTTCTTGTCTGATGTTGCTCAAATCTTCCATTTTGCCTTTTCCTTTTCCGTTATGTGGATAGGAGGAGGAGGAGGTAGAGGGCCCCTGGATCTTGTGTGATATGATGATGATGCCAGAATGCACCCTTTGGGGAGGGGAAATAATCAAAAGAAAGAAACAAAAACAAAAATAAAAGGTAGCCAAGTCAGTGAGGATCATGGGAAAATATTGCAGTATTTAAACACATAGTGCATGAATAAAATCATGCCCTAATTTGGGAGCCTCGTTGTGCCTGAGTTAGGCCTAGCAACAAGTTGGTTTAGAGAACTTAGATTCCAAAATGCCTCATTTCATTAATGTAAAACAGAAAAATCCAAAACGACACTAAAATAATAAGGAGGAATTAAAGTCACTAATGGCACTTGGCCTTATTACGTTTGAAAAAAGTAGTGAAAAGGAAACCTAGACTACTTGGTCCTAGAAAGACCTTCCCCAGGCTCGATCTTCTTGGCTCTGTCAATCAGGTTCCCCAGGTCGTGCATGCTCAACAACAGGTATACCCTTGCTAGATGCCCTCCTTCGTTTCCCTCAGCATTCTGGCAGTCAGCGACCCTTTTCCTCGTCTTCGCCTCTAGCTCCATTAGACCCTACTTCAAATATTTTAGCCTTTCATTAGATTTGATAGCCCTTTCCTTCCACTCATTGATCACTTCCATATCAGTCTTTTGTTGCTCCAGATGCTTGGCCTCGGACGCACGAACCCTTTTGCACAGTTTATTGTATTTTCACTTGAGCCTCAGCCGCTTCGTCTATGACGCTTTTTCTGGCGATTACCGGCTCAACTATCCCTGCTATGCTGTCTTCAAACTAGGATAGGTAAAAGCGTACATGCCCTGCGTGGTATCTGTCGGGCTCGATGGTGTCCTTTTTTTATAATAACCTTTAGATGCCACATATGCTGAGCTTCACATTTGTACGGGATGTCGTCGTCCTGAAAATCTGCCGTGTAATGGCTCATTTTAGAAACTCGCAGTATAACTTGCTTCGTACATTCCTGTATCATAACCCTTATGGGCACATAAGGGTATATTCCCCTTAAACCGATCAACACCAGGTACGGAGCGTCCCTCGATCTGATGATGAATTCACTAGTAGGGAACCATTCGAACATCCATTGAACTTTGTCCTCGATCAAATTGTCAAAATATTGCGCCCATTCTGTAGCATTTTCTGGTTGAGCAAACCTGTCTGTGATGTAGGTCATTCTCTTAGGGTGATGGAAAGTTATATGATCATTCCACGCCCTTCGTGGAAATTCTTGACGATATTGACCCCTTTGGGGATGCTCCAATAACCAAACCTGTAGTAGTAGATTGCAACCCTCAAAGTGTTTGAACCCCTTCTAGCAGCGGTCCAAGGCTCGGTATATGTCTGCTATGATCATAGGGATAATGTCATATGTTTGCCCTTCGATCCCCTCTATTATGTTTTTGGCTATTATAGCCAGTCTAGTGTTAATCCTATCTCCTTTTATTGGAAATAATATCCTACCCAAGAAGTAAACAACGAACACAAAAACCCTGCGGTGAATATGAACCAAGGAAGTAATAGAGAACTCATTGTGGAAAATATGATAGGATTTTCTATGGCCGTATCATTCATAGAGATAGTCAAAAGGTATGTAGGAATCTGTCAGGCACTCTAAATCATCGTTCTTTTTCAAACCCATCATTTTCAGGAACCCCCTAGCGGCATGGTTTTCCAGAACCAACAAACATGGACTGTCCCAAGGTAATCCCGCGAAGCCCCCTATCTCCTCCAAGAGGGGGTCATTTCTATGTTGCCAAAATGGAACACATACCTTTATCTGTCCCAGAACATAGTGGTTGCTTCGGTCAACATATTGTTTCATTGGATATCCAGTAAAGAAGGCAAGTTTCCGAGGACCCTTCTCACATGGTCTTTGTCACTTGGCAAAAGGTCTTCCCACCAATCCAACAATAATGGTGGTATTCATTGGACCATGCCGAACTTGGGGACTTATGCCTCATTTTCTGCCAAATAGATAAGGTTAGACCCTTACCCCCGCCAGAATCGACTATTTATACACTTATGATTAGCATACATGCATTTAGTTCTCCAAATAAATGCACAAAACATGGCTTCGTCCGTTGGGATTATGAAAAACCCAGTGGACTTTGGGATAAGGTCGTCTTAAAGGGTTATTGTGTGGATGACACATTAAACTGGCTAGGTTTGACCATGATGCATGTACAATATAACAGAATAAGGTTTCTATGGGGTTTTAGACTGGTACCCTCAAGCGGATAACTTGAGGGGGAAAGGCATGGAACCGTCGACTGCACCGCTGATCGACTAGTTTTACCGCAAATAAGCCTTTCCGAATTTAGGGGTGATATAAAATGGAAGAGCGCAACCACTCATCACGCGTTTCTATAGGATTTGTATAGGCACGAGTGGAATATGATGTTGAGCATGATTATGCAACAATAAATGTGCAATAAAAGCATGTTGTCATGTATTTGCACGTTATGAAAGCGGTAAATACAACATTTATGATTGAAAAACAGTTACAAAGGAAAACAAAAAGAAACATGTCAGTTTTGATTTTGAAAAGAACAAGTACTTGAAAGAGATAAACAATTAATTGCACATAAAGGGGGAAAGGGAAAGGTCGCAAGTATTAACAAAGTAAAGACAAGTTCACAAAGCAGCTTGAAATGGTAAAAGTCTAGATATATCCCCAGAGAGTCGCCATGCTGTCGCGCCCCCCTCTCTTCTCCCTCTACTTTCGGATCGGTCAGGGTATTCGACATTATTGGGACAACTCTTTTCCTTTTTGGAAAGGGGTAAGGAATTAAAGACTCACCACCTAATGAATTAAGGTGCGTTAGGGCACGTACTAAGGGTCATTTAAAAACACAGATTGGATAACCAGAGATAGGGTAAGGGCTTGGAATTACTTCAAGGGGAAGGTGTTAGTCACCCCTCGAAGTCCACAATTGTGGTTCTCGGCCAAACGAACTTTGTTAATTTTAAAACAGGTAGCACTTAAGCAATAAAAGCACATAGGTAAACAAATAAAAGTTT
The DNA here is from genome assembly GCA_005239505.1 of Nicotiana paniculata. NCBI lineage: Eukaryota > Viridiplantae > Streptophyta > Magnoliopsida > Solanales > Solanaceae > Nicotiana > Nicotiana paniculata. Next base: position 19,972 of record ML302376.1, on the reverse strand, counting down.
TTGAGAAGATTTGAGTCTAAGCACACATATGTGCCAAAAATAGGGGGTCCTAGGTTGTTTAACCTATAGGATCATATCCATGCGATGCCCGGTAATCACTCCTCAATGAGGGGCTACACGTTGTATTAGCGCACATGTCATCATATCCATGTCTACACTTTCCCACCCCTTAGTGGTTATTAAGTGAGTTTATTTAACGACCTCTATGCGTGTTGTTACCCTTCCCTTCTTAATGGTCCTGGAGAAGATTAGGACCTCTACCTATAGGCAGACCCCTAAGGTCTAAAAGGAGAAAATAATAGGGTGACAGACAAGAACAAATAGGACTTTAGCAGATAAAGGCAGGAAAGAGAAATTAAGAGGCTCAAATTTACCTCAACAAATAATGCAAGTAATCAGCACGACCCAAAACACAAACAAGGGTAGTATTATTAAATAGGATCCTAAAACATGATGTATAAGTGAATATCAAAACTCATAAGATATGCAGTTTCAAATTTTTAAACCCAGAAACAGGGGCCCTAATCAGTTTGCCTACTGATTTTAAGCCTGTTAACCATTAAGTAGTAAACACAAAAGAAACAGTTTTACAGTTTTATAAAGGTTTATTACCTAAGGCTTGTCTAGGTGTGGGGGGGAATTTACAATAGTTACCAGAATTATTAAAACAGTTTAGAAGTTGTTTTACCTAAAGCGTGTTGTTGTAAGTGTTGCAAAGACACAAGGGTTATTACCAGTTTTACTAAAACAGGATAATCATATGTGAGACTGTCTTATTTTCCTTTCTCATGCATCAGTAGTTTAGCTAGGTGTGACTTAGTGAGAATATGCTAGAATATGCAGTAGCAATAATTTTCATGTTAATGTTGTTATTTAGCCTAGAAGCAGGATTTCTAAGTGATGAAAATAATGTCAAATGAGATGCTGAAACAGTAAACCTAAGAACATGATATCTAATGCATGACATGCTTAGAATGTAATTGTCCTAAACATGGAATCTAATGTGCACATAGAAATGTAAGCCTCAGGCATGGTTTCTACCCAATTGATATCGACAACAGACATGGCTACACTCCCCCTTTCACTATCAATCCCCAATATTCGTTTACACCAATTATTACAAACCAATGTGAATGAATTACATAAATAGATAAAGAAAAATAAGAAGTTACACTATAGGGAGCCTGAAAATAGACCCGGATTCCCAGAACCTCAAATGCTCAATTGTTTCATAGCCTTTCTCATATCTGGGTGTGTCAGAGTTCCCTGAGGACCTCAAGGGATCCCGGGCAGTTCTCACACCCAGATTTCACAACCATAATTGAGTAAGTGTAGTGTGGAAGTGCCAGCCCGATTGCGTCATAGTTTAGAGGGATCTCACAGGAATCCCAAGGCAGTCATACACTGGAGGGGCAGAACTCAAGGACCTAAGAGTAGAGTGAGAGTTCTTGACATAGTTTTGTAATGGTTTAACAGGAAAGCAGTATTTGAAAAAGAGACCTAGTTGAAGTAGTTTTATAAAATAGGAGAATTGTTTAGTAAAACAGCTTTCGAAAACAGTTGTGTAATTTAAACAAAAAGCAGGTCAGTCAAACAAGTTCAACAATACTCAGAGAACAAACCTTCACATAGGGATAACTGGGGATTGGGGACAAGTACAACAGGTATGGTGAACACATAACAGACATGGGTCTTTGGCAATTAGTGCAAATAGTAAGACATAGATTCAGGAGTGCTAATTAAAACAAATTCACAGAATCAGAAGTGCGCTAGGGAATTCATGGGGTTGGGAGATAGTATAGTATATGATTTCATACTAATCATGATTGAGCATAACATCAAGACAAGTTAGGGTAACAAATTAATAAGTGCATACCAGAACTAGGCAACTAGTACACAAGCATCAAAACAGAGTAGAGTTACATTGAGACAGATTACAGGTTTATAAGAAGATGCTAATCCTAAAGAGGTAATACATAACTAGCATACTAGATGAAGAAATGATGCAAGGAGGTCAATTAAATGTTGAACAACAAAACAATAGATAGAAACATATTAGGAACATGATAAACTGAAGTAGTAAAAGAAACATATTGGTTTTGGGACTTGAACTGAAAATTAGAACATACCAGTAAAGAGACAATAACCACAAAAGTGAAGGGACAGGAGAGCACAATAGTTAGCCTTGGCTTGCAGCCGACTAACTTAGAATAATAGTAAGTGACACAGAAAGAGAGCAGAAACCTTTAAGTGTGAGAGATAGAGTTTGAACTAGTGTGTTCGTGTGTGTTGAGTGGATTCTCTTCGAGTGANTATATATATATATATATATATATATATAGTGGTTTGAAATTAGGTAGAATAAGGTAAGAATCACAATTAAGCAGTAAATTATGGAACTCAGAACCAAATAGAGTAAAATCAGTGCAAGTAATCCCTTGATTAAGGGAGTCAACTTCAAAAGGTAAGAACATGTAACAAATAAGGAAATAAATCAATGTGTAACTGGAGCATAACAGATAAAGAAACAATTCAAACAGTGCAAGTATAGAAAATGTAATTCGGACTAGGTACATAAGGTTCTAATTAAGGAAATATCATAAGAATCAATTAACAGTATAGTCAACCATAAAATAATGCGAGAAATAACTTAGAGGTAGGAAATCAGTAAAATATATCATCACAGGAAATCAGTAAAAGGTGTTAATCACAGAAAATTAGGGATTCCACTGGTCCCTTGAGGATCTCAAAGAAAGCAGGAACCCCAGCACAGGAGATCCATTAAGGCTGGAGGATGGTGGTAAGCCCCCATAATCGACGACATGAGAGCACCGGCCAGGGGGAATTAGGGTTAGGGCAGAGAGCGTTTGAGAGAAGAAGAGAGGAGATGACAGCGGAGTGTGCGGAGAAATGAGAGAATGAGGGTTTGGGGGGTAGACTATTAGGTTAATTATGGAAAGCGGGGATCAAGTCTGTTGATCAAGAATTGATCAACTGTCCAGATTAAACAAGACATTGGGTCGGGGGATTAATGGATTTGGGCTTGGGGTAGTTGGGCATGATTTAATCAGGTTTGGGCTGGTTTAATAGGGAGTGATTAATCAATTTAGGCTAAAATTGAAATAGGCATGGGCTATTTGTTAAATACCCAAATAGTTTAATTAAAATAATTTTATAAGGTAATTACTAATTATAAAAATGAATCATATTCATAGAAATAACTTAAAAATGATTATTTTATATTTAAGTATATAAGAGGCTAATTTCTGGTAAAAAAATAGTATAAAATTACATGCTTAGACTATAATTACAAAGTTATTGCAATTATAGTCAAAAGATGCCAATTTCACTAGTTATGAAATAATTTTATCTTATTAGGACCATAAACAATGAATTAAATCAAGAAGTCCTTTGAAATCATTTGTGATGCAATTTTGTAATTATTTATTAAAAATAAAATGCTAGATAAATTAGACAAAATATAGGAAAATTATGGGAAAATACCAATCGTTGTTAATGCATGATTTTGAAGGTACATATGCAATTTTAAAAATATTTTGGGAAAAATTGGGTATCAACATTAGCGACTAAGTTCCTTAGGAGGTAAAGTTTCAACAATCTCGAATTAAGAACAAAATAGGGGTATGGCTTGTAATGTCTGTCCCAAATGAACGGTCTATAGGCTCAAAGGGGCTAACAATGGGAAAATTTTATTTGTGAGTGACAAGCACCTTTATGGTCAAGCAAGAAACGCCTACGTCATCTCCTAGACTAGCACAAATTAATGATTTCTCGTTGATTTTACACACGGGGCAATGTTCTAGACCACACAAGATAGCACAGAATATCAAGAATCATTATACACACATAGAACTTGACTCACTTAAGACGGTTATGTGCGACTCTCAAGTCAAGCAAGCATAGAAAGTAGAGTAGATAATTTTTAAGCGGTAATGCACTAGGTGGCATACAAGTCAACCAACTGAGAAATAGACGTCAAAGAGTAGACTACATAATTTACTTGGGCATTAAAATTCAAATAAAATATTCATGAAAACAGAGCGCATGCCATAACTTAACTTGCCAACATCAAATATTTCAACAGGCACCTCAAAGTACCTCAATTTTCTCCATTATCCTACTCCTAAAAAAATAAAAAGTTAAAAACAAAACACCCGGTTTCAGCTACACCCTTGGAAAATAACCGACGTCCAAAGAAAAACCAAGTGATACTACCTATCCTAAAAAAAGGAAATCTTTTGGGTATTTTTAATCGGACTTTAATTCCTTAAGAAAATTGTCCAACAGATCCATCGTCAGGAAAAGTTCGAGCTTTTTCTTATTTTTTTTATATATAATCTAGCTAATTAGACTATGTTAGTTCTAAACTAAGCTAACAAGTAAAAAAACAAAGCTTTTGTTGTGTTGAAATGGTTGAGTGATTGGCTTGCCTAGTTCCACGATAGGCGCCGCCACGATGGTTGGGTTTTTGGGTCGTGACAAGTTGGTATCAGAGCCTAGGTTACATAGGTCTCACGAGTCATGAGCAGGTTTGATAGATTCTTGCGAATTGGTACGGAGACGTTTGTACTTATCTTTAAGAGGATGCCAAACCCGTAGGAAACTTCACATTCTTGTATTCTTTACATGCGAATTATTTGATTCCGGTAACTAAACTTTTGTTATTCTATTCTCTCACAGATGGTGAAGATACGTGCTACCAGACAGGATGGACAGCTACCAGTACCACCAACTAGGGCCGAGGTCACGGTAGGTGCCGTAGTAGAGGCAGAGGTGCAGCTCGTACAACAACTAGAGCAGCACATGTAAAACTACCAGTTGCTCCAGCTCAAGAGCCGGTACCAGATAATGTTGAGCCAATGGGGCCAGCTCAGGCACCAGTTGTGCCCATTGTGATTCCAGGCCTTCAAGAGGCTTTGTCTTAGATTTTGATCGTGTGCACCAATCTGGCTCAGGCGATCTCAGTTCTGGCCACAACAGCCACTTCTCAAGTCGGGGAGGTGCTTAGAATCCCGCTACCTGTACACCTGAGCAGGTGATGCAGCGACTTCAATCACCGGGGGCACTACCAGCCCAGCCGGTTACAGCTTCTCAGGCCCATATGGTTCCTGTTATGACTGTTGATGAGCAGAGGAAACTAGAGAGGTCTGGGAGGCTCCAGCCTCCATCTTTCAGTGGAACAGAGTTTGAAGATGCCCAGGGTTTCTTGGACAAGTGTCAGCGTATTCTTCGCACGAAGGGTATTCTAGAGACCAATGAGGTCTTGTTCGCTACTTTTAAGTTTTCTAGGTATGCTTTTAGATGGCGGGAGACTTATGAGAGATGCAGGTTGGTCGATGGAGAACCACTTACCTGGTAAGAGTTCTCCTTTCTTTTCTTGGAGAAGTTCGTACCGCAGTATCGCAGGGAGGAGCTACACAGACAGATTGAGAAGCTACGTCAGGATGGCATGTCAGTGATGTGGAACGAGATGAGGTTTTCTAAGTTGGTTCATCACGCAGTTTGGTTGGTTTCCACTAATAGGGAGAGGGTCAGGATGATCATTGATGGCCTCAAATATCAGTTGCGATTGCTTATGATTATAGAGAGGGTATCTGCTGCTACTTTTGATGAGGTTGTTGACATTGCTCGGTAGATAGAGATGGTCCGCAGTCAGGAGCGGGGTGATAGAGAGGCCAAGATGCCTCGCGGATCGGGTGGTTCAGCGGCATTCCTTCTGGGGGCCAGTTCTACTACAACAGGGGACGTCCTTATAGGAACGCATAGACGACTCGTCCAGTTCACCGTGGTACATCATCCGGCCATGGTTCATATAGTTCACATCAGGGCCACTCATCTCTGACTGCCCTTCCAGGTTAGAGTTTGTCTCGTACACCACCAGCTCAGGGTTCAGCTATAACGGGTCCTTATGATAGTTTCTCTAGCTCTTGGTGTCCGGCTCAGCGGAGGAGTAAGACTGTGACTTGAGCACCAGTTACTTCACCACCCGCCCACCCAGATCGGGGTGGAGCTCAGACAACTAAGGGTTGCCCTAGAGGGGGAGGCCGATCAGGTGGCGGCTAGGCCAGATTATATGTGCTTTCTGCAAGACCAGATGCCATTGCTTCAGACACAGTGATCACAAGTATTGTCTCAGTATGCCATATGGATGCCTCTGTATTATTTGACCATGGTTCTACTTATTCGTAGGTCTCATCATATTTTGCTCATTATCTGGATATGGACCGTGAGTCTTAAGTTTTGTCTATTCATGTATCTACACCGGTGGGCGATAATATTATTATGGACTGTGTATACTGGTCGTGTGTAGTGACTTTTGGGAGATTGGAGATTAGAGTTGATCTCTTGCTGCTTAGTATGGTTGATTTTGTCGTGATCTTGGGTATGGATTGGTTGTCTCCATGTCATGTTATTCTAGATTGTCACACTGAGACCGTGATGTTGGCAATGCCGGGGTTGCCAAACATTGAGTGGATAGGTTCTTTAGACTATGTTCCTAGTAGAGTGATTTCATACTTAAAGGCCCAGTGGATGATTGGGAAAGTTTATTTATCGTATTTGGCCTTTGTAAGGGATATTGGTGTTGATACTCCTATTATTGATTTTGTTCCGATGGTGCAAGATTTTCTAGATGTGTTTCCTGTAGACCTGCCGGACATACTTCCCGACAGGGATATTGACTTTGGTATTGACTTAGTGTAGGACACTCATCCCATTTCTATTCTACCATATCGTATGGCACTAGCTGAGTTGAAGGAATTGAAAGAGCAGCTTCGGGAACTCTTTGATGAGGGGTTTATTAGGCCTAATGTGTCGCCTTGGGGTGCACCAGTTTTGTTTGTGAATAAGAAGGATGGTACTATGAGAATGTGCATTGATTATAGGTAGTTGAACAAAGTCACAATCAAGAACAAGTATCATTTGTCGTGTATTGATGATCTTTTTGACCAGCTTCAGGAAGTGAGGGTGTTCTCTAAGATCGATTTGAGGTATGGGTATCACCAGTTGAAGATTCAGGACTCGGCTATTCTAAATATAGCATTCAGGACCAGTTATGGTCATTATGAGTTCTTTGTGATGTCTTTTGGGATGACCAACGCCCCAACGACGTTCATGAATTTGATGAATAGTGTATTTCAGCCTTATCTTGACCGTTTGTCATAGTATTCATTGATGATATCCGGTGTATATCGTAGCCAGGAGGAGCATGCCCAACATTTGAGGATTGTGTTGCACTAGTTTAGGGAGAAGAAGCTTTATGCCACGTTCTCCAAGTGTGAGTTTTGGATCAGTTCAGTGGCGTTCTTGGGGCATGTGGTGTCTAGTGAGGGGATTCAGGTGGATCCAAAGAAGATAGAGGCGGTTCAGAGTTGGCCCATACCATCCTCAGCTTTGGAGATTTAGAGCTTTCTCATCTTGGCCGATTATTATCGTCCTTCGTGCAGGGTTTCTCGTATATTGCGTCGCCCTTGACCAAATTGACCCAAAAATGTGCTCCTTTCAGGTTGTCGGATGAGTGTGAGGAGAGCTTTCAGAAGTTGAAGACTTCTTTGACCACAACTCCAGTTCTAGTTTTGCCCTCATCTTCATGCTCTTATATAGTGTATTGTGATGATTCTCGGATCGGTATTGGGTGCGTCTTGATGCAGGAGGGCAGAGTGATTGCATATGCTTCGCGTCAGTTGAAGTCACATAAGAAGAATTACCCCGGCCCACGATTTAGAGTTAGCTGCGATCGTTCATGCATTGAACATTTGGAGGAATTATCTCTATGGTGTGTCTTGTGAGGTATTTACAGATCGTCAGAGTCTCCATCACCTGTTCAAACAGAAAGATCTAAATTTGAGGCAACAGAGATGGTTGGAGCTGCTAAAGGACTATGATATTACTATTCTGTATCATCCTGCGAAGGCCAATGTGGTGGTCGATGCCTTGAGTAGAAAGGTAGTGACTATGGGTAGCCTTGCATTCATTCCTTTTGGTGAGAGACATCTTGCAGTTGATGTTCAGGCCTTGGCCAACCAGTTCGTGAGATTACATATTTCGGAGCCCAGTCGTGTTCTATCTTGTGTGGTTTCTCGGTCTTTCTTATTTGATCACATCAGAGAGCGCCAGTATGATGATCCTTATTTTCTTGTCCTCAAGGACAAGGTTCAACACGGTGGTGCAAGAGATGTGACTATTGAAGATGATGAGGTGTTGAGGATGCATATCCGGATATGTGTGACCAAGGTAGATGGGTTACGTGAGTTGATTCTTGAAGAGGCCAACAGTTTGCGGTATTCCATCCATCCGGGTGCCGCGAAGATGTACCGGGATTGAGGAAACACTATTGGTGGAGGAGGATGAAGAATGATATAATGGGGTTTGTAGCTCGGTACCTTAACTATCAGCAGGTGAAGTATGAGCATCAGAGACCAGGTGGATTGCTTTAGAGGATAGAGATTCTAGAGTGGAAATTGGAGCGGATCACCATGGATTTAGTAGTTGGGCTCCCACAGACTTCGAGGAAGTTCAATGCTACTTAGGCAATTGTGGATCGAATGATGAAGTCCATGCACTTTATTCCAGTTGGGACTACTTATTCTTCGGAGCAGTTAGATGAGATTTACATCTGAGAGATTATTCGCCTTCCCAATGTGCCAGTGTCCATCATTTCAGAACGGGGCACGCAGTTTACATCACATTTTTGGAGGGCCGTACACCGAGAGTTGGGAACCCAGGTTGAGTTGAGTACATCATTTCACTCTTAGACGGACGAACAACCCGAGCGCACTATTCAGATATTGGAGACATGTTATGCTCTTGTGTCATTGATTTCGGGGGTTCATGGGATTAGTTTCTATCGCCTGCAGAGTTTTCCTACAACAACAGTTACAAACTGAGCATTCAAATGGCACCGTATGAGGCCTTGTGTGGGAGATGGTGTAGATCTCCGATGGGTTGATTTGAGCCGGGCGAGGCTAGGCTATTGGGTACTGACTTGGTTTAGGATTCCTTGGACAAGGTTAAATTGACTCAGGATCGGCTTTCCATGGTGCAGTCTAGGCAGAAGAGTTACACTGATCGGAATTCTCGATGTTGCTTTCATGGTTGGGGAGAAGGTACTGCTCAAGGTTTCACCTTTGAAGGGTGTTATGAGGTTTGGGAAGAAGGGAAAGTTTATTCCTCGGTATATTGGACCGTTTGAGGTACTTCATAGGATTGGAGAGTTGGCTTACAAGCTTGACTTGCCACCTAGTTTGTCGACTGTGCATCCAGTATTTCATGGATTTGCAGTGAGAAGTCCCTATGGCACGGTTGAGGGCAGCTGAACAAAAGGAGAATGGGTAGGCCTCCTGGGTGACACACATCTCTAATGCATTGTATGTCCCATAATAGGTCCCATTCTTCAACTCTTTCCCGAAAGTCGATGACTATTCATAGCTATTACCTTGACACCAAAGGACATCTGTCAGCGGCGAGAGTCTTACATCCGAGCGAGAGGTTAAACACCTACGCAACGATTCCAGCTATCACTTACGTAATTTCTCAAGGTCAGAAATGTCAAATTTAGAATTCTATGCTCTAGAAGTATGTCGCCGACCCGTCTCAGGTTTTGGATTTCAACACAGTTCAGTTGTATGGTGATTTGACTTATGGTGTGGAGCGGGTAGCTAGTTTGGGTCGGTAGGTTTGGAAGTTGAGGTCAAAGAACATAGCTTCAGTGAAGGTGCAGTGGAGAGGGTAGTCAGTTGAAGAGGCTAGTTAATAGACCGAGCGGGAGATGCAAAACAGATATGCACACCTATTTGAGACTCCAAGTATATTTCTAGACCCGTTCGAGGACGAACATTTATTTAAGAAGGGAAGGATGTAACGATCCGGCCGGTCATTTTGAGAGTTTTAGCCCTGTTCCCCCCATTTACTTCTTATTTTGTGCTTTATAGCTATTATGTGACTTGCCGGGTTAGTCGGTTCGAGTCCGGAGAGATTTCAGAATAAATTGAGATGCTTAGTCTCAAGGTTGAAAGCTTAAGTTGAAATGATTGACCAAATGTTGACTTATGTCTAAATGACTCCGGAATGGAGTTTTGATGGTTATGTTAGCTCCGTTGGGTGATTTAGAACTCAGGAGCATGTCCGGATTGTGATTTGGGGGTTCACGGTAGAATTATGCTTGAAATAGCGGAAGTTAGATTTTTGGAATGTTTGACAAGGACTGGATTTTTTGATATCGGCAGATTGGATTTCTGGAAGTTGAAGTAGGTCTGTGGTATCATTTGTGACTTGTTTGCAAAATGGGGTCAATCTGGCTTGATTTGATAGGTTTCGGCATCTGATGTAGAAGTTAGAAGTTTAAAAGTTCATTAAGCTTGAATTGGGGTGTGATTCATGTTTTTAGTTTTGTTTGATGTGATTTGAAGGCTCGACTAAGTTCATATGATGTTTAGGACTTGTTGGTAGATTTGGTTGACGTCCCGGGGGTCTCGGGTGAATTTCGGATGGTTAACAGATTGGAAATTGAACTTGGAAGATGGCTGAAGCTTTAGATGTTCTGGTGTCTGGTTTTCTTCTATGCGTTCGCGATAGTGCTCCCACGTTCGCGTAGAGGAGTTTGAGCGCTGCTAGATTATTGCCTTCGCGTTCGCGATGTAGGTCCCGCGTTCGTGAAGCATTAAGGTCTTATGTCTATGCATAAGTTATAGGGTCTTCGCGTTCGCGTAGAGGAGCGGTCTGTTGGGTCATCGGGCATTTAGCCCATGCGATCGCGTAGAGTTGCACTCGCTCGCGAAGGGTCAGGCAAGGGAAGTTCTGCGTTTGCGATTGGGACCTCGCATTCACGTAGAAGATTTTTAGTCAGAAGCATTTTTGTGCTTTGCGAACATGAGGAGCTTCTGCATTCGCGTAGAAGGAAATACCTAGGCAGAATCTTAAGCTTCAAAACGAAGATTTGAGTTCATAACACAAAAATTGATTTGGGAGCTCGGTGGAGGGTGATTTTTGGAGAGATTTTCACGTGGGTGTTTGGGTAAGTGATTCCTATACAGCACGTGCATTGGCATGTAAAAGTAGAGAAGTCATATTCTTCACATCCTTTATAATTTATCTATCTTACTGTATTGAGTTTAACTGTTGAATTTGAAAGCATGTCTACCTTTTGTTGTACTGTTATTTCTATATTGAATTGTACCGGTTGAGTTCGTCACTATCTTCGGTCCAAAGGTTAGATTTGTTACTTATTGAGTTGATTGTACTAACGCTGCACCCTGCACCTCGTGCGCAAATCCTGGTGCTTCCGGTCACGGCGACTGCTGAGTTGAGGAGTTCGGACTTTCAGAGACTATCGAGGTAGCTGCCTAGTGTTTGCAGACCTTTACTCTCCCTCCTTATCTTCACTTTTATATATTTAATTTCTTATTCTCTAGATGTTGTATTAGACTGTATTCATGTATAGATGCTCATGTACTCGGTGACACCCCGGTTTTGGGATAGATTTTGTATTGAGTTGCAAATTTTATTCTTATTTTAAAAGGTTTTCCTTAAATTTAACTGCTTCTGTATTTTCAAATCTTTTGTTGTGTTGAAATGGTTGAGTAGTTAGCTTTCCTAGTTCCACGATAGGTGCCATCACGATGGTTGGATTTTTGGGCCGTGACAAAATTGTTCAAGCCAATTGTTCCAAATACCTTATTTAGGTTTCTGTAATTTGACTTGTCTTAGAAAAACAAAGTATTTTATGCCTTTGTCTCTTTTAATTTACTAAATACTGAAATTTTAAGGTGGAGAGGAGAATATAGAAGAAGGGCATCAGACTTTTTTGAAACTTTGCATCTCATAGATCTAGATACAGTGTGATTGTTTTTTTTTTGTTTCTTCATCTTATAATCGAAATTCATAAGTCTGATTAATTCAAAACTACGTCGAATAAGGTCCATTAAAAAAGAAGAAAAAAACACTTTCTATCAAATGTTTCTCTATTAGAGTTATATGTTGTTTTAAGTCGTTTTAGCTCGATAGTGTAACAAAGTTTTATACTATAGGTTATATCTATTAGTTGGAAATAGATTGTAGATTTTGAAAACTTCTACTGTTAATGTTATTATCAATTCGAATTGAGCTTAAACAGAGAAAAGATGATTCATATAGCCGATCCAACTTAAAGACATAATTATTATTATTATATCAAACCCAGACTGAACCCCACGTGTTTCCTTGAACTAGTAATTGAGTGAACCAATATCTGGGTTATATTAATTATTCGTGAAATTGGACATGCATACTTTTTTGGAGCAAAATTGATGCTAGAGGAAGTCTTTTGGAAGATGCTATGACGCATTATACTAGTCAAAGAGCGAAAAAAATATTTGGGGGAGTTTGACATCTTCCATATGGCCATGCAATTTCGGATTGCCCACATTAAGGACTTCTTCCACCAAAATAAATGTAGAAATTGCACGGAGTATTCTATTTGGTTGCCCTCATTTAATCTATACTCATATTTTTAAAATAATTTAATTTATATCCTAATTTTTACAACTTCAGGCGTCGCCTTTCTGATACCTGTGCAAAACTTCAGCATATTTAGTGCTGAAGTTTTTACAAATTAACTAAACAACTTCAGCATCTTCTGCTGAAGTTTTTGAAAAAGCTTTATGACAAAACTAATGAATCCACGACAAAACGTCAGCTTATTTAGTGCTGAAGTTTTTACAAATGAACTAAATAACTTCAGCATTTTCTGCTGAAATTTTTGAAAAAGCTTCATGACAAAACTAATTAATCCAGGACAAAACTTCAGCTTATTTAGTGCTGAAATTTTTACAAATGAACTAAATAACTTCAGCATTTTCTGCTGAAATTTTTGAAAAAGCTTCATGACAAAACTAATTAATCCAGGACAAAATTTCACCTTATTTAGTGCTGAAGTTTTTACAAATGAACTAAATAACTTCAGCACTTCAGCTGAAGTTTTTGAAAAAGCCTAGAATGCTGAAGTTTGTCTGATTGCCTTTGCTACTTCAGGCACGTATGCATGAAGTAGCAAAGGCAATCAGACAAACTTCAGCATTCTAGGCTTTTTCAAAAACTTCAGCTGAAGTGCTGAAGTTTTTACAAATGAACTAAATAACTTCAGCATTTTCTGCTGAAGTTTTTGAAAAAGCTTTATGACAAAACTAATTAATCCAGGACAAAATTTCACCTTATGTAGTGCTGAAGTTTTTACAAATGAACTAAATAACTTCAGCACTTCAGCTGAAGTTTTTGAAAAAGCCTAGAATGCTGAAGTTTGTCTGATTGCCTTTGCTACTTCAGGCACGTATGCATGAAGTTTATGCGAAAAGTGGGTACGCTTGCAATTTTTTTTGCAAAGCGGGTATAAGTTAAAACGTGACCTAAAAAGCGGGTATAGATACAAAAGCCCCAAAATAAATTAACTATGGGCTCGTTTGGCCATAAAAAATAGGGAGAATGACACAGTTACCCACAAAAATAAAACTATTTACCCTTGTCTATCTATTTGTTTTTCTACCCATCAAATTAATTACATTTCCTACCCATAGTAGTTTTTTTGAGAAATTTTTCTTCATTCTCCAATTCTTTTTTTTATTTCTATGCTTCTTTTCTTTTCTTTTTTCTTTTTTCTTTTTTTCTTTCTTTTCTCCTTTCTTTTTTCTCGTTTTCTTCTTATTTTTTTTTTCTTTTCTAATTTCATTTAACTTCTTTTTTTATATTCTTTTTCTCTTCATAATCTAATTTCATTTACTGTTTTCACTATTTTTTATTATTCTTTTTTATACTGATACTAAAGAAAAATCAAATTGTGTACCAATTAAATGTAGCTAATACAACAAAAAAATATTAACTAACATATGATACCAGTATAGTATATAGCTATACCAACAGAGTATACAATTTTACGCAAAGAGTTAATTTTTTATCAATTCAATTATTAAACTGAAATAAATCCGTTGTCAATAAAAATTTCAAAAAATTATAAAAGGAACTAATTGTAAGAGTATACCGTTAAATTATATAGCATATTATAATATTGTTTTTTTAACTTTTTTTTGCATTTTAATTTGCCCCTCACGCTGGGTAATAGCTTAAAGAAAATTAAAAGGAAAAAGACAAGTGAATTTACGGGTAATAAGTATACTATTATGGTATATATTACAGCATACTGTTATGGTATATTGTATACTAATAATATATTGTATACTATAATAGTATAATGTTGCAGTATAACTCCTATCGCATATTGTATACTATAGCGGTATATTATTGGGTAACTGTGTTCTTCTTTCATTTTCAGATGAAAATTTTGATCTCAATCACCTTAGATTAGCTCCAAATGCTATAAAATTTTAGTATAAACTTCCAGAAGATACTATAAGCAATATTTAACAGCACCCACTTTGAATCAAACAAGAATTCTTCAAAATAAAAATTTTGAATTCAAGAGCTTCAAGCCCAACAATGGTGAATATTCAAATGCACATAAAAATTTAGATCCGGGAAGCTTACTTGAAGGTACTATAATCAATATTTTATAGAACCCACATCGAATCAAATAATAAATCTTCAAAATTAAATTTTAAATACAGGAGATTCAAGTTCATCAATGGTGGATCTTCATACACACACAAAAATCAGAACTAGGAAACTTAATGTATAACTTCAACAAGACATGGGCTCATAAATACAAATATAAAAAAAATACTAATATAGAAAGAGGATTTTGGAGTGAAAGTCATGTACAATAATATTGAAGATAGAAACAAAGTCTGAAGAAAAATTCACAAGTCAAATCAGCAACTGCTGTGTGAAATATGATTTCTCATGGTTTGGCTATGAGATTTTTGAAATGAAAGAAATGGCTGGGTGAAATAGCGTTAACAGAGGCATTAAATTAGGGGAATAAACTAATGCATGGGCGGGTAAACAGTTTGGGTCGCATGGGTAGGATAAGTAAATAATTTGGGTCTGGACATTAAAGGGTAAATAGTTTGAAATTAATGGGTATAAAGTGAGTTTTCTCTAAAAAAAAATATTGGAAAATTACCAGATATGTCCATTTATAAGTAGCTTACTATAAAAATTGGCCAATTCAAAAAATATTATTAATATTAGCCAATTAGCTATTTGTAGTAAAAAAAGTCAAACTTTTACTTTCTTTTGAGAGGATATTATTAGAATAGATTGGAAAATTCTTAAGGAGCTTGAATCTAAGTTTTGGGATGATTTGGTGGAATTTTGAGGTGGTTTGAATTGTAAATTCGAAGTAGAAGATGATGAACATGAAAAAATGATATGTGTATCACACTGTGTATTATTTGTGTATCACATATGTATCATATTTGGATCAAATGGGTGTCACATGTATATCCATATATGCATATTTGTGAGATACATGTGTCGCACAAGAATTTTTGAACTCAATTTAAATTACGAATTTTGATGCCAAATCAGTCCAAATAACCTCCAGTTTTCCTCAAATTTTGTATATTGACTCAACTATGTGTTTTCAATAAATTTCAACCATACCCGTTGAAAAATGACCCTTTTTGGTTAGATTTTTGGATTTTCTTGTATTTCATCACTTTATTTTCTACCTCATCCATGGATTTCATTTCCGTCTTGCATCTAATGTTGCTAACCACACTTAAAAATATGAAAGGAGGTCTTTGCGTGTGATTCTTGAAGAGAAAGAACCTCATTTATTTGGATTTTTAATTTTTATATGTGCTTGGCTAGTTTTAGTAAATATGTATTAATGGCTAGAGGTTGGTAAGTTGGGACTTATTTGAGACATTTATGTAAGATTCCCAATAATATTTCATTTTTTTCGAAAAAATTTCATTTTATTTTCGATATCATTTTTTGGCCATAAAATTTTTAATTTTCACTTAAAGATGAATTTGAAATTTTTAGAAAATTTAAAAAACTCCAAAATGCTTGATGTTTTATACTTTAATACCACATAAGAGGGAGAATGATTTGTGTGGTGTCCAATTTTTCGCGTGCACATATTATAGAAGGATCTGGTTCTTCTGTGTGTTCCTTATGCTGTTGTTGCTGAATAATAAATGCATAAAGTAAAGAACACAAGTATTTTTACGTGGAAAATACCTGGATCAAAAGGTGAAAAAATCATGACTTACTACCCAGTAGGATTTTTTCCAACACTTCACTAAATTACTGAGCCAAAAATAGCATTTACAAAACTCTTTGTAAACATAAGGATTACCTCTAACCTTTTGTGGCAACCAGCCACTAGCTGTTGCGGCAACTTCAAGTTAACTCTAACTTGAATACTACACTCAAAGTACCTAGTAAAATTTCTTCTAAATAAAGCTGAAAAGTACAACTCAAAAGCCGTACTACAATGAAACTATAATAAAAGACAGACACCTGAAACTGGTTCTTCTATCTGGTTCATGTAGCTGCAGGTTAGCACACTTAAATCCACAGGAATTGCTTGCAAAATGCCTTGCTATTTTGCTCTCAACTGACGATTAACTTCAGTGTTTTTGTGTACCTATAAAATGAGAACATCCCAAAATATATATAGTTAGTAAAATAGGAAATAACTAGAGTTTTAATGTATACTCTTCCTTGGTGGAAGATTTCTAATTATGTTCAACCTCTAGTTCCTCCCTTATCTAGAATAGAGTTCTTTTCGATTAAAGAGTCCTTCTCCTTATCACTTATGCAACCTTTTCGTTCATGAAATATCATATATAACCACGTAAGATTTTCTCTTTCATGTGCATGCCTTGTGCTCGAATCTTCCCGTATATGTGTACACAGTGTATGGACTTGGTTCATGATTGAGTTCCTTTTTCAATCATCAAAACAAACTTCACTTAGGCCAACAAATTCTCCCTTTTTGATGATGACAAACTCTGTGCTTTTCATAAGCATAAGACTTGTTTCAACTGAGCTCAACATCTACACACTATTAGAACACTTACCATTTTAAAGTCAAAAAACATCAAGGACCAGGTTCATTAAGTTATAAACATCACAGTGCAAAGTAAAAATCACAACATATATTTCCTTTTTTGGCATCATCGAAAAGTTGCATAGTTATGTTAGATAACCAGATTTTAATAGATATGACTCATGGCCACTAGGGCTACTTCAAATGCAATCATGACGTCAAGCATCATTTATTAATCTAATGATATTAGCTATATAAGAAGCATCAATGAACGGTTAGAGAACAAAAACAGTTGATTATCATTGATACTAGTCATCCACAAAGTATAAACCAAAATAAAAATACTGGATCATGAGCAGAAAGAACAAAAAAATCTCATCCGGGTCACTGGTTTGTCAACTAGGCTAGGAAGGTTTCAAGACTGGGAAGGACCAGGTTCTTGGTTTCTAGCCTAAAATAGCTTTAACATATCACGAAGAATGCCTTCATTCTTCTCTTTCTCCTTTGCAAGCGCAGCCTTGAGAGCATCCCTTTCAATTTCTACTTCAACCAGCCTCTTCTCTAGCCTCTCAATCTCACCATCCTTAGCCCCACTCTCTTGCACCAAGGCTCTCACTTTGATGTTCATAGGTCCTTCTTTTATGAACCATGTTCTTTGGGAGTATTGTGGACTTCATAGTCACATACAGTCAAGGTGTTGGCCCCAAAGTAATATTTGCTTGTACTAACATCCCATTTCTTGAGGGGTACCTTTAAGTGAGCAAGTACAGGCGTGAGAATGAAACCATAGGGTACGGCTTAAGTTTTGGTGCCAGTTGTAACCCTATCAACAAGTTAGATGATAAAACTAGGCCAATTGATCGGCCTCCCACTATCCAGGAATTCCATAAGGACCAGGTCCATGAAGGTGGAAATGTTCATTCTTTCCTTCTTGGGCAACACAACCTTGTTAAAAAATTCAAACAATACTTTGTTGGCAGTTCTCATCTCATTTTTGTTAACAACCTTTGGCTGACGCTCGTCCTCATTGTTAACAAACTTCTTTGTAATGACAAGTGAGGAGGGGAGGTTTTCTAGATTTGGCCATTTTAACTTTTTTTAATTATTGTACCCTTCAACAGGTACTCCCAGAATTTTTCCCAATTCCTTTCATCAAAGTTCGCTGTCACCCCCTTCACCACACTGGCGACTCTGCCATTTTTGATCTCACAATTTTCCATGAACTCCACAATTTCAGTTTTGGCGAGCTTTCTATACATCTGAAGGACCATGCCATTCCAACCCTGAATTTGTAGTTTTTCCAGCAGCATCACCATGCCTTCCTACCCTTTAAGATGGTTATTTTCCCAAACTTAACCATATTGTCCTGCTCTTCATCAGATTCCTCTTTTTCTTCACTTTCTTCTTCCTCCGCTACTTTCACTTTTCTAGATTTCATGGCAGACCTGGTTCTTTTCACCAAGGTAGAAGGCTCTACAAACTTTTTCTTTGAAGGACACTTCTTTTTGGAAGTCTTTCTTTCTTTGCCTTTGGAGTCACAACCTCCACCCTTTCTACCTCCTCCTCATCATGAAGGACCAGTTTAATCTCCTTAATTTTAACTGCCTCAACAGGTTCACTCACTTTCTTTTTTCCCTTTTCAACAACTTTTTTTTACTCTCGTCCACGGCCTTTTCAAGTTCATCCTCACTCTGCTTCTTGTGACTCCTTGTATCTCTTCCTCTTGTACGATGAGTCTCTACAAGGATAGAAGAGGAAACCTTTCTCTTATTTTTTCCATAGCAGTTCTAGGGATTTTAACTCCTGAACTCTTCTTCCTTTTTGGATTGTAATTGTCAAACACTCGTTTCAACAGGTCTTCGAGGGGTTCCTGCTATAACGATCCAACTTGTCGTTTTGAGCATTTTCATTTCGTTCAGCTGTTTTAAGTTTTGAGTAGATTAATATGATGTATTATTACTTGTGTGTATCGTCAGGTTTGGTTTTCAGGTGATTCGTGATTGATTTAGAAGAATGATTCTCAACTAGGAAGCTTTAAGTTGGAAGAGTTGACCAAGTTTGACTTTTGTGTATTTGAACCCCCATTGGAGTTTTAATGATTATGATAGGTCCGGATTGTGATTTTGGACTTGACGTATGCCCAAATTTGCTTTTGAATGTTTGTAGAAGGTTTCGACACTAATTGGTGAAAGTTTAGCAATTTCAAGATTTGGAATGTTCATAAGTTTGATCGAAAGTTTACTTTTGATGATATCGGGTTTATGGTTTTTGGAATTGAATTAGCTTCGTTATATCATTTGGGACCTGTGTGCATAATTAAAGGTGATTCCGAGTTGATCTGATATAGTTCATCACAAGTTTTGGAAGTTGAACGTTCAAAAGTTCATTAAGTTCGATTTGAGGTGTGATTTGTAGTTTTTATATTGTTATTCATAATTTGAGGCCTTGAGTAAGTCCCTGTTATGTTATGGAACTTGTTGGTATATTCAGACGAGGTCTCGAGGTGCTCTGATGAGTTTCAGATAGGTTTAGGTTGTGTCACGCTCGTTTTTTATGGTTCGACGTCATTTCTTCAAGCATAAATGGTACCACAATATGCAAATGAGCTCTAATATCTGTTTTGATTGAAGCATTATATTTGTATCATAATTTTGGATCTGATATTGTTGTGTATGGCGGGAACTAGCATTGAAGATGTACCTGTGTTCCGGTTGTAGGTGCCTCTTGTTCATGGTAGTTCTAGATTTATAAAAATCTATTTATGTACGTTTCAAATAGATGATGTATTTATTCATACTATCTTTATAAACTCTAAATCTTAGAAGCTCATGCTTTGTACTACCAGTCCTTGAAGAGTTGTGTAAAATTTCAGATATTTTATTTTGACCCTTATCATTATCATTATATTGTGGTTTATTGTTAATTGGCTTACCAGCGGGTTGGGTTAGGTGACATCATGACTATTTGGATTTTTGGTCGTGACATGTTGGTATCAGATAGGTTTATAGGTTCTATGAGGCATGA
>MDKI01045442.1:0-16468 GCA_005239505.1 Nicotiana paniculata | reverse complement strand
TAAAGATAATACTAAAATAAAAGCAACTAATACTAAAGAAGCAAAAATAATACAAACTAAAAGTTACTAAATAAAATAAGTAAAGAAAGAAAAATAAAAATAAACTAATCACACCAAGCTCAGCAAGAGCACATGACCTAACAAAATAAGGCCGACAAGGGCACACAATATCCATACAATAAAGAAGCCCGGCAAGGGCACATCCACAAAGTCATAGTACAAATAAAATATGCTCCTAAAGCCACCCCCAACTAAATATATTGCAGTGTCCCCACTACACAATATCAAAAATAAAGAACAATAGTTTGAGGGTCTCCCTGAGGTCTGCATCAGACTAGCAGACTGCAGGAGAAAAGGCTAATCAATGCTGCTGAGAGCTCTCGCCATCAGCATCCTCATCATCATCATCATCCTCAGCATCTGTCACGAACGAGTACTCCTCGCTATCCTCATCATCCTGAACTGGTATCCGTCTGCTCGGCTGTCCCCATTTAAAGATTGTTTTAATCCCTCTCCACATCTTTATCATGAATTTGCCCTTCTTTTTGTTCTTTTCCTTTTCTTTGTCAAAATTTGACTTGAGGTCGACATGCGCTTTGGCCAAGCTGGTATAGGAGGTATCGAGCTGGGCAACAGATGCTGCCATCTTAGCCTGCGTATCGAAGTAAGTCTGCATCTCAGCTCTGGAGAAATAGTCGGGCGGGGGATGGGAGTGTAAGGGCCCACTAGGGAGCTGTGACACTAACTCCCGAATGGATGCAAGCTGGGAGTTCATCTCCCCAAAAGGTCCCTCAGCTGGGGCAGTTTGTGAGGAGGATCCGGCTTCTGCAGTAGTGGTGGTGACCTTCTTTTTTTTACTTTTCAGCACACTACCTGCACCTGTCACTCTCAGTGGGTGGAATGGCTTGTCTGCCGGTATCCAATGATCTCCCTTCCGTTCATCAACCTGTGCACGCCGGCATAGCTCTGTAATCAATGATGGGAATATCATAGATGTGCCACTCTGAAGCACGTATTCCTTTAGCTCCCGCACAATGTAGTTGTTTAACCAAAGAATTAGATCCTTTGACTAAAGCTATTTCTAGGATGGACACGAGTTACTAATAATCAAGGAAATAGAGAAAAACGAGTAATAGACAATATTGCAGAAATACAGAAAAGCAAAGTAGATTGTATTCGAGAATCAGATGCCTTTAAAAGTTGTATTCATGTCCCTTATATAGGAGATTCCTTGATATAACATACAACTCTTGCTATGATTGCCCATTAATGACTAATTATGACATTAATGGGGCGTTATAAAGGATAACGGTAATTGGGGTACGGTTACATAACGTACGAGTAATCAATTGTGGGTCCTTGAATCTGCCCGTAGCTTTGTCTAGATTCATAAAAACCGTGTCTCTTCCCTGTCTTGATCAGGTTGAGTTTCCCGTGGCTGATGAGCTCGAGGGTTTATTGAATCGTGCCTCTTTGTTCCGTACCTCTTTGTTCCGTACCTCTTCAAAGAATCACATCTAGCTGCCGCGTTCTCCTGTGTCCACATAAGTGGCTGAGTTGTCAAGAGCTGGATTACGTGTGAAACTCTTTTTTACCAATACAGATAGTCCCCCCCACTTACCATGTATTTATCGATTAATATTTGGTAAGTGGATACTTATTTATGGCGGGAATATTTTGCCGCTGTTTTACCTAGAAACATTGTATATTTCTCTGAATCATAGGCATCGTTTGTCACTTTTATTTAATGCGCATACCACGTATCTGTAATGACCCGACCGGTCGTTTTGCATTATCGGAACCCTTTCCCCTAAATGAAACTTCCCATAACGGCTTTTTATGATTTATGACTTGCGGGGACTGGTGGTCCGGGATTCGGAGGTGTTTAGAGTGCTACATGAATAATTGGTTCCTTAAGGTTGGCCTTTAAGACCAGGTTTGACCTCGACATTTTGGGTAAATGACCTCAGAATCGAGTTTCGTCGGTTCCGGTAGGTTCGTGTGATGATTTTGGACCTGAGTCGTATGTTTGGAATGGGTTTCTGATGACCCGGGAGCGTTTCGGTGCCCAATATTGAAATAAGAAGTTCCTTAAGTTCCTATTGTGGGTTTGGACGTGTTTTTGTGTTATCGAGGTCCGAACGGAATTCCGAGATCGAGAATAGTTTTGTTATGTCATTTATGACTTGCCTGCAAAATTTGGTGTCATTTCGAGTAGTATAGGTTAGTTCGGCGCGTTGTTAGCGAAGTCTAGAAAACTTAAAAGTTCCAAAGTTTGGTTCTTGGGGTTTTGAGGTGTGATTTTGAGTTTTAGCGTTGTTTTGGGTGTTCCGAAGGCTCGAGTGAGTCCGTATTATGATTTGGGACTTGTTGGTATATTTGGATGAGGGCTCGGGTAGGTCCAGGGCCTCCCGGGCACCCAACGGGGCTAAAAACCAGCTAAAATAGCTGCTGGTGCACCTGATCTGGTGTGACCGCAGGTGCGATTCCCCGGTCACAGGTGCGGGACCGCTCCTGCGATCCCAAGCATCGCAGGTGCGACCCCAGGTGAGGTCCCCCTTTCTCGCAGGTGCGCACAAAAGTTCGCAGGAGCGAAACCGCTGGTGCGACCATCCCTCCGCAGGTGCGAACCCAGCCCTTCCCGTCCAGTTCCGCAGGGGCGAGCCCCAGCTCGCAGGCACGAGATCGCAGGTGCAGTCCCCGAGCCGCAGGTGCGGAATCCCTGTAGGCCAGGTAGTATATATTCTTTGAAACTCGGAATTTCACCCCATTCTATTCATTTTCCTCCACCATTAGAGTTTTATGAGCTTAGGGAGAGCACACCACAACCTAGCTACTGTCAACGTAAGTTAATTCCACTTCAATACTAGTATTATTCATGATCTTCTAGCTAAATTAACTACTAAATCATTGAAAAGTCAAGAATTGGGTAGTAATTTAGGGTTCTTGAGAAATTGGAGAATTACCCATTTATTGCTATAAATTCAAGTATAAATCATATATTAACGATCCTTAGGCTTCGGGTGAGCAATTCCTTCGAGAATTTTTAGAAATTGAACGTGCGGGCCCGGGGTTGGATTTTGGGAATTCTTCAAGAATGTTGAACTATTGAATAAAAAGGATAATTACCCTACTTTGAGCATGCATTGATATCATTGTACCATATTTGGCTAGTTGCGAGTCCTCAAGTGTAGAGTTCGAAGTTCGGGCGCATCCTTGGTCCGAGGGGTAGAATCGACACGAGGTGAGTCTCCTTTCTAACCTCTTAAGGGGGAATTGTCACCCTAGGTGCTTTAAGTGCTATGTGTGATAATTTGTGGGGGCTACGTACATACGAAGTGACGAGAGTCTGTACGTAGCGACTATTGCTATTATGTCCGGGTAGTTAGGCCCACATCATGCCTTGTGTTTTACTTGATATGAACTATATGCGTAATGAATTAACGTTACATGTTGCTTATGTCCCTGAAGTTATGAAATTTGAGAAAAACTTGTAAGAAATTGTTCACGGAAAAGTATTCTCTTTTAAAAAAAGAATAATATATGTTCATGTGACCGCTTCGCAATTTACATCCCGCGAGCGGAGTGTGATTTCCCCCACTCTTATGGGAACAGGATGTACGCCACGGTGGATTGAGAGATGCAATTTTGGTACGGGTCGTTTGATCCTCGACAGTGCATATAGAGGGATTGAGAGATTCACTTTTGGTACGGGCCGTTCGATCCTCGGCAGTGCATAGAGAGGTTGAGAGATGAACTTTTGGTACGAGCCGTTCGATCCTCGGCAGTGCATAGATGTGAGTACTTTGTGGAGAGGTGGACTTTTGGTATGGGCCGTTCAATCCTCGGTAGTGCACGGGCTTGACTATCTTATGACTCCGGTCGGTTGTCCTTACCCTGCATGCGTATGATTTATTTGTTACTAAATTCATGGATATTGATCTGACAGATATTTGGGGAAAAAGTGAAGTGGTAATTGTTTTATTTATTCCCAGTATTCTTCCTGGATTTCAGTAACTTACATATATACTTGTTGCTTCACTATCTTTACATGCCTACTGTTTCCATTACATCTTGTTAAATTATACTGTTGGACCTTAGTGAGTGTCATTCCGACCTCTCGTCACTACCACTTAGAGGTTAGGCGGGATACCCACTGGGTACATATATATATTTATGTACTCATGCTGCACTTCTGTACTTAATTGTACAGGTTCTGAGGCTGGTGTTTCTGGTTATCCGACCGGAGCTTGACATATTCTGGACCTAACTCCACGGTGAGCTGCCTCCCTTGGCGATTCTCAACATTGCTATGGAGTTATCTTTTGTTTATTTCTTTCTACTTCTCTCAGACAGGAGTACAGTTTGTATCATCTTTTGTATATTCTACTAGTTCACCTGTTGACTTGTGACACTAGTTCCTGGCACGCACATAGTAGACTCTTTATTTTGGGACTGTATATATTGGATCATGATCATTGTGGCTGTATTTACTTAAGTTGGTTAATGTTTCCATTTTTATTTAAATGATCTAAGCTTAAAACTTTGGGAATATGTGGGGTTGGTATGTTAAATAAGGATAATCTCACTAGTAAACAACTGTCGGCTTGCCTGACTCCGGTGTTGGTGCCATCATAACCTGTGTTGGATTTTGGGCCGTGACAACATGGTATCAGAGCACTAGGTTCACGTAAGTCTCACGAGTCACGGGCAAAACCCAGTAGAGTCTTGCGGATCGGTACGGAGACATCTGTACTTATCTTCAGGAGGCTATAGGGTGTTAGGAAAACTCTCTTTGTTCTTATTCTATCGTGTAGTCGATGATTTATTAAATTCATTCTTCTATTCTCTCACAGATGGTGAGGATGCGCGCATCTGATGTTCTAGACCCGGGAGGGGCCGCTACCCCCGCTGGCAGAGGCCGGGGGAGGGCACCGGCCCGTGGTAGGGGACGAGGGCTTCCCAGAGATATTCTGGTCCCGCCACCAGAGGACCCTATTATAGAGGAGCAGGATGAGGTGCCTCCAGCAGATCCTACACCAGTAGTCTTTATGACGGCGCCAGGCTTCCAGGCAGTCATGGGCCGTATGATGAGATTTATGGACAGTATGTCCTAGGCTGGTTTATTTCCAGCAGATCCTGCCACTTCTCAGGAGGGAGGGGGAGCCCAGACCCTTACTGCACAGGATGTAAGACCGACAACAACATTACATCACACCCCGGGTACATTGCCCGTGGGTGGGGCCCAGCCTGTAGTAGCAGCATCGGAGCCCAGACCAGCTGCAGATGGCAATC
Source organism: Nicotiana paniculata (assembly GCA_005239505.1). Lineage (NCBI taxonomy): Eukaryota > Viridiplantae > Streptophyta > Magnoliopsida > Solanales > Solanaceae > Nicotiana > Nicotiana paniculata. The sequence continues at coordinate 11,173 of MDKI01045442.1, read as the reverse complement.
AACAGAAGATGTTAGACAGATGGACTCGATTGCGCCCTCCAGTCTTTGGGGGTGAGCGAGGTGAGGATTCCCAGGACTTCATTGATAGGTGCAGGTATAGACTGCACAACATGGGGATCCTAGCGTCCCATGGAGTGGATTTCACCACATTCCAGTTAGAGGGCAGAGCTCGCAGGTGGTGGCAGTCTTGTATTCTCAGCAGGCTAGCAGATTCTTCTACTGTCACTTGAAAGAAGTTCACACAGATGTTCTTGGACAAATATATTCCACCCTCTGAGAGGGAAGAGCTGCGGGGTCAGTTTGAGCGGTTAAAACAGGGGCAGATGTCCGTGACAGATTATGAGGCCAGATTTTCAGAGCTGTTATGCCATGCACTTATGATATTACCCACCGATGCTGAGAGAGTGCGGAGGTTTGTAGCAGGGTTGCATCCAGGTATTAGATCCACCATGGCTCGAGAAGTGGAGATGGGTACCCCTTATCAGCTTGTAGTGGAGATTGCTCGCAGGATCGAGGGTTATCGGTCAAGGAGCAGGGAGCAGGGGCAGCAGGATAAGAGGGCCAGATTCTCTGGAGATTTCAGAGGTGCCCCAACTAGGGGCAGGGGTCAGTATATCAGTGGTCAACCCAACATGCCTTTATATTCAGCACCTCCACCACCTCCCCGAGGTGTTCCAGCGAGGCCTCATTTCAGCACCATGCCAGAGCATTCCTACTGTTCTTCAGCCATTCAGAGTTCTCACAGTGGTTATCCCAGTCATCCGAGATCCTCCGATCCTTATTTCAGTGCTATGCCGGAGGGCTCTCATCGACCTCCGGCCATTCAGGGATCTTCTTCGGGGCAGCAGACTATGCCACCTGGGAGTTGTTATGAGTGTGGGGAGCCAGGTCATATGAGGAGGCACTGTCCCAAGTATCGGGGCAAGGCCGTACAGTAAGGCTATCAGCCGATGGGTTTGGCACCAGCAGTTTGGCCACCTAGAGGTGGAGGACAGGTCGTCAGGGGTCATCCTAGAGGTGGAGGCTAATCAGGGGGAGGTCAGGCAGCTCCTGTTCACTCTGGTGAAGCCCAGTCTTCCGGTACTCCAGCTAGATTCTATGCCATTCCGGCCAGATCAGATGCAGTGGCCTCAGACGCCGTGATCACATGTATTATTTCAGTATGTGGTAGAGAGGCATCGATGTTGTTTGTTCCAGTATCCACTTATTCATATTTTTCGATCTTATTTGCTCATTTTCTAGATGTCCCTTGTGAGTCCTTGGGTTCACCTATTTATGTGTCCACTCCTGTGGGTGATTCTGTGGTTGTAGACCAGATTTTCTGGTCCTGTGTGATTTTATTTTGTGGGTTCGAGACTCGAGCAGATATTTTATTGCTCGACATGGTTGATTTGAGGTTATTCTAGGCATGGATTGGCTATCTCCTTATCATGCCGTGCTTGATTTCCATGCCAAGACAATTACCTTAGCCGTGCCCGAGTCGCCTAGGCTGGAGTGGAGAGGTTCCTCAGTTAGTACAACCAGCCGAGTTATTTCATTCTTGAAGGCTCGACATAAGGTTGAGAAGGGTTGTCTAGCCTATTTTGCTTATGTGCGGGACACCACTGCCGAGCCTCCGACGATTGATTCAGTGCCAGCTGTTCGAGAGCTTGCGGATGTATTTCCTTTGGACCTTCCGGTCATGCCTCTGGACCGTGATATTGATTTATGCATTTATTTAGCTCCAGACACCCAGCCTATATCCATTCCTTCATACCGTATGGCTCCTAAAGAGTTAAAGTAGTTGAAGGAGCAACTTGAGAAGTTGTTATCTAAGGGGTTCATCAGACCGAGTGTATCGCCGTGGGGTGCTCCAGTTTTATTTGTGAAGAAGAAGGATGGGTCTATCTGGATGTGTATTGATTACTTCCAGTTGAACAAGGTTACCATTAAGAACAAGTATCCCTTGCCGCACATCGATGATTTGTTTGACGAGTTGCAGGGTGCTCGTGTGTTTTCTAAGATTGATTTGCAATCGGGGTATCATCAGTTGAGGATTCGGGCTTTAGATGTTCCGAAGACTGCTTTTCGTACGAGATATGGCCATTATGAGTTCCTAGTGATGTCCTTTGTCTTGACTAATGCCCCAGCAACATTCATGGACCTGATGAATATGGTGTTTAGGCCGTATATTGGTTCCTTTGTCATTGTCTTCATTGATGACATTTTGATTTACTCACGTAGCCTAGGTGAGCACGAGCAACATTTGAGAGTTGTGCTTCAGACCTTACGAGATCATAATCTATATGCTAAGTTCTCCAAGTGTGAGTTCTGGTTAGAGTCTGTGGCATTTTTGGGGCATGTGGTATCCGGAGAGTGTATCAAGGTTGATCCTCAGAAGATCGAGGTAGTTCAGAGTTGGTCGCGTCCTACTTCAGCTACAGAGATCAGGAGCTTTTTGGGACTAGCAGGCTATTATCGCCGATTTGTGGAGGGTTTCTCTTCTATTGCAGTTCCATTGACTAGATTGACCCAGAAGAATGCCCGACCTCAGCACCAGTTCTAGTATTACCTTCTGATTCTGGGATTTACACAGTATATTGCGACGCTTCACGCGTTGGCTTGGGGTGTGTATTGATGCAGGAGGGGAGAGTTATTGCTTATGCTTCACGCCAGCTGAAGGTTCATGAGAAGAATTACCCTATGCACGATTTGGAGTTGGTGGTGATTGTTCACACTCTTAAGATTTGGAGGCACTACCTGTATGGAGTATCCTGTGAGGTTTATACAGACCACCATAGCTTGCAGCAGTTGTTCAAGCAGAAGGATATTCATTTGAGGCAGCGCAGATGGCTTGAGTTGTTTAAAGATTATGATATCACCATTCTTTATCATCCGGGCAAGGCAAATGTGGTAGCAGATGCCTTGAGCAGGAAGGCGGAGAGTATGGGTAGATTGGCTTATATTTCAGTAGAGGAGAGACCTCTATCCTTGGACATTCAGTCCTTGGCCAATCTCCTAGTGAGGTTAGACCTTTCAGAGCCTCGCCGAGTCTTAGCACATGTGGTTGCTCAGTCTTCGTTATTGGGGGAGATTAAGGACCGGCAGTTCTATGATCCATACTTAGCAGAGCTTCGGGAGGCAGTGGTTCAGGGTAGGGCCAAGGAGGCTACTATTGGCGAGGATGGTGTTCTGAGACTTCAGGGACGCTTATGTGTTCCTAATGTTGATGGCCTGAGGGAGACGATTCTAGAGGAGGCAAACAGTTCTCGGTATTTTATTCATCCTAGTGCTACGAAGATGTATCGTGATTTGAAGTAACATTTCTGGTGGAGGCGGATGAAGAAGGACATTGTGGAGTATGTGACTAGGTGTCTTAATTTCCAAGAGGTGAAGTATGAGCACCAGAGGCCAGGAGGCCTACTTCAGCAGATGCCCATTCCTGAGTGGAAATGGGAGCGCATCGCTATGGACTTCGTGGTTGGGTTGCCTCGGACCTTGCGGAAGGTTGATACGGTTTGGGTCATTGTGGATAGATTGACCAAATCGGAGCATTTCATTCCATTAGCTACTACATATACTTCTTAGAGGTTGGCCCAGATCTACATTCGGGAGATAGTCTGGTTGCATGGTGTGCCGGTGTCCATTGTATCAGATCGAGTTCCTCAGTTCACCTCGCACTTCTGGAGAGCATTACATAGTGATATGGGCACCCAGACAGACCTTAGCACAACATTTCACCCTCAGACTGATGGTTAGTCGGAGCGTACAGTTCAGATATTGGAGAACAGGGCTTGTGTGATTGACTTCGGAGGTCAGTGGGACCAGTTCTTGCCTTTGGTCGAGTTTGCTTACAATAATAGTTATCAATCCAGCATTGAGATGGCACCATTTGAGGCTTTGTATGGTCGGCGATGTCGTTCTCTTATCGGTTGGTTTGAGCTTGGTTAGGCTAAGTTATATGGCACCGACCTGGTGAGGGATGCCTTGGAGAAAGTGAAGTTGATTCAGGAGAAGCTCCGTATAGCACAGTCCAGACAGAAGAGTTACGTGGATCAGAGGGCGCGTGAGGTATCATTTATGGAGGGAGAGGGTCCTGTTGAAAGTCTCGCCTATGAAGGGTATTATGAGGTTTGGGAAGAAGGGCAAGCTAAGACCGAGGTTTATAGGTCCATTCAAGGTGTTGAGGCGAGTTGGGGAGGTTGCTTATGAGTTGGCCTTGCCTCCCGGTTTATCAGGAGTTCATCCAGTTTTTCATGTATCCATGCTCCAAAGGTACTACGCCGACTTCTCTCACGTGGTTGATTTCAGCACTATTCAGTTGGATGAGAGGTTGGGCTATGAGGAGGAGCCAGTTGCTATTATTAATAGACATGACCGTCAATTGAGTTCCAAGAGAGTTTCTGCCGTAAAGGTCCAGTAGAAGGGCCATCCCGTTGAGGAGGTGACCTAGGAGTCCGATGAGGACATGCAGAGCAGATATCCACACATATTCAGCACTTCAGGTATGATTCTATACCCGTTCGAGGACGAATGTTTGTTTAAGAGGTGGAGAATGTAACGACCTGACCAGTCGTTTTGAGTTATCGGACCCCGTTCCCCTAAATGAAACTTCCCATAGCGGCTTTTTATGATATATGACATGCGGGGACTGGTGGTCCGGGATTCAGAGGTGTTTAGAGTGCTACAGGAACAATTTGGTTCCTCAAGGTTGGACTTTAAGGCCAGGTTTGATCTCGGTCAAAATTTTGGGTAAACGACCTCGAAATTGAGTTTCGTCGGTTTCGGTAGCCTCGTGTGATGACTTTGGACTTGGGCGTATGTTTGGAATGGGTTTCTGATGACCCGGGAGTATTTCGGCGCCCAATATTGAAATAAGAAGTTCCTTAAATTCCTATTGTGGTTTTGGACGTGTTTTTGTGTTATCGAGGTCCGAACGAAATTCCGAGACCGGGAATAGTTTCCTTATGTCATTTATGACTTGCCTGCAAAATTTGGTGTCCTTCCGAGTAGTATAGGTCGGTTCTGCGCGTTGTTAGCGAAGTCTAGAAAACTTAAAGTTCCTAAGTTTGGTTCTTGGGGTTTTGAAGTGTGATTTTGAGTTTTAGCGTTGTTTTGGGTGTTCCAAAGGCTCGAGAGAGTCCGTATTATGATTTGGGACTTGTTGGTATATTTGAACAAGGGCTCGGGTGGGCCCAGGAGCCTCCCGACACCCAAAGGGGCTAAAACCAGCTAAAATAGCTGTTGGTGCACCTGATCTGGTGTGACCGCAGGTGCGGTTGCCCAGTCGCAGCTGCGGGACCGCTCCTACGGTCCCAAGAATCGCAGGTGCGACCCCAGGTGAGGTCCCCCTTTCCCGCAGGTGCGGACAAAATTCCGCAGGAGCGGAACCGCTGGTGTGGCCATCCCTTCGCAGGTGCGAACCCAGCCCTTCTCGTCCAGTTCCGCAAGGGCGAGCCCCAGCTCGCAGGCGCGTGACAGCAGGTGCGATCCCAGAGCCGCAGGTGCGGAATCCCTATAGGCCAGGCAGTATATATTCTTTGAAACTCGGGATTTCACCCCATTCATTCATTTGCCTCTACCATTAGAGTCTTGTGAGCTTGGCGAGAGCACACCACAACCTAGCTAGTGTCATGGTAAGTTAATTCCACTTCAACTCTAGTTTAATTCATGATCTTCTAGCTAAATTAACTACTAAATCATTGAAAAGTCAAGAATTGGGTAGTAATTTAGGGTTCTTGAGAAATTGGGTGAATTACCCATTTATTGCTATAAATTCAAGTAGAAATCGTATATTAACGATCCTTAGGCTTCAGGTGAGCGATTCCTTCGAGAATTTTCAGAAATTGAACGTGCGGGCCCGGGGTTGGATTTTGGGAATTCTTCAAGAATGTTGAACTATTGAATAAAAAGGATAATTACCCTACTTTGAGCATGCATTGATATCATTGTACCATATTTGGCTAGTTGCGAGTCCTCGGGTGTAGAGTTCGGAGTTCAGGCGCATCCTTGGTCCGAGGGGTAGATTCGATATGAGGTGAGTATCCTTTCTAACCTCGTAAGGGGGAATTGTCCCCCTAGGTGATTTAAATGCTATGTGTGATAATTTGTGGGGGCTACGTACGTGCGAAGTGATGAGAGTCCGTACGTAGCGACTATTGCTATTATGTCCGGGTAGTTAGGCCCACATCATGCCTTGTGTTTTACTCTATATGAACTATATGCGTAATGAATTAACGTTACATGTTTCTTATGTCCCCGAAGTTATGAAATTTGAGAAAAACTTGTAAGAAATTGTTCATGGAAAAGTATTCTCTTTTAAAAAAAGAATAATGTATGTGCATATGACCGCTTCGCAATTTATATCCCGTGAGCGGAGTGTGATTTCCCCCACTCTTATGGGAACGGGATGTACGCCACGGCGGATTGAGTGGTGCACTTTTGGTACGGGCGTTCGATCCTCGGCAGTGTATAGAGAGGGATTGAGAGATGCACTTTTGGTACGGGCCGTTCGATCCTCGGCAGTGCATAGAGAGGTTGAGAGATGCACTTTTGGTACGGGCTGTTCGATCCTCGGCAGTGCATAGATGTGAGTACTTTGTGTAGAGGTGCACTTTTGGTACGGGCCGTTCGATCCTCGGCAATGCACATGATTGACTATCTTATGACTCCGGCCGGTTGTCCTTACCCTGCATGCGTATGATTAGTTTGTTACTAAATTCATGGATATTGATCTGTTAGATATTCTGGGAAAATGTGAAGTGGTAATTGTTTTATTTATTCCCAGTATTCTTCCTGGATTTCAGTATCTTACATATATACTTGTTGCTTCACTGTCTTTACATGCCTACTGTTTCCATTACATCCTTTTAAATTATACTGTTGGACCTTAGTGAGTGTCATGTCGACCTCTCGTCACTTCCTCTTCAAGGTTAGGCGGGATACTCACTGGGTACATATATATTTATGTACTCATGCTGCACTTCTGTACTTAATTGTACAGGTTCTGAGGCTGGTGTTTCTGGTTATCCGACCGGAGCTTGACATATATTCTTGACCTAACTCCACGGTGAGCTGCCTCCCTTGGAGATTCTCAGCAGTACTATGGAGTTATCTTTTGTTTGTTTCTGACTACTTCTCTCAGACATGAGTACAATTTGTATCATCTTTTGAATATTCTACTAGTTCGCCTGTTGACTTGTGACACTAGTTCCTGGCACGCACATAGTAGACTCTTTATTTTGGGACTGTATATATTGGATCATGATCATTGTGGTTGTATTTACTTAAGTTGGTTAATGTTTCCATTTTTATTTAAATTATCTAAGCTTAAAACTTTGGGAATATGTGGGGTTGGTATGTTAAATTAGGATAATCTCACTAGTAAAGAACTGTCGGCTTGCCTGACTCCGATGTTGGCGCCATCACGACCTGTGTTGGATTTTGGGTCGTGATAGTGTCCTTCTTGGATTGGTTCTGTGTTTACTTGGCACCTTTTAGGGATTTTTCCGGCTGCGTCAGTCCCGAAGTGACACCTTCAATTATGACTTTTCATCATCATTTTTCTTTTTTTCCATGTTTGACGGTTGTCCTCAAGTATAAATACCTTTCTTTTGCTTCCACGAAACACTTTCTAACTTTTTCTTTTGTAAAGAACTTTTTTTTGCCTTTGTAAACATGTCTTATTCAAATCAACCTCAGAGAGTAATAAATATTAAAAATTTAACGCCATATTCTGCTCCGACTAGGAGTCGGAGGGGTGGTAGACTTAGGAGTCTAGGATACCACTCCTTCGAGAGGTTATTCTTCTTCTCAAATAGTTTCCTCTAGTTTCTCCGAGGTTTAGGGCTTCCCGGTCTTTGTCTAGAGGTAGAGGTGAACGCCTTCGTGAACCTGGAGTTGATGAAATTGTTCATGCTGAGTTTGTCTTTTCTAGAGATAATAAAGTTCTCGTAGATCAATATTTTGCCCTTGAGAGTGTCGAAAAGGTATCTAACCCTTATTACTGAGGGTCAGATTTCCCTTGTTCGTAGGGAGTGTTTTTGGAGGCCTGATTTCCCTGTCTACATTCCGAATAGTAATCAAAGAATAACGTTTTACAAGACAGGATATTCTTTTGTTTATACGTACCCTTTTACTCTAGGGTTTAGACCTCCCATTGATCCAGTCATAATTGAATTCTGTCGTTTCTTCATATCTGCTTAGGACAAGTTGGTCTATTTGTGTCGTGAGTTGTCGCATGTCTTAGGAGTTTAGCTTCTTTAGCCTCATTTCCTTTTACTTTCAACCATCTTATTCATCTCTACTTTCCTGCCTTGTTTCGTCAAGGGGTTTTTACTCTGACTGCTAGGAGCAAAAGAGTGCTGGTAACCCCGGGAGATGATAAGGATAGGGGTTGGTACCTTCGGTATGTTTCTGTACCCACTGTTGGTTTAGTGGGTGAAGAAAATATTCCCTTCCCTGAGAAGTGGAATCGTGCACGTGAGTATGCTTTAGCTCACATCTATTTACTTTTCCTCGTTCTGACTTGAGATGTTTTACTAACACAGTATATGTTTCTTCTTCTCTCAGAAATCATGGGTACTGTTGAGAATGTCTTTGGTATCCGTGATTGGGTAGAAAAATTATTGTCTGTTGCTCCTTTAGAAGAGAGATCTTGGAAGTACTTCACTAGGAAGTACGGTTGGCATGTAAGGACCCACAGTAAGTGAAGCTTTTGTTCTTGCTTCTTTCCATACTCGAGCCTCTTCTTTCTTTGTCGCTTAACTTTTTTCCCTTTTGATAGGGTTCTCTGCTCATGGGGTGTCTGCTTCATCTATCCTGAAGATGTCTTTGGCCTAGGACCAAGATATTATTTTTGGTTCGTCTTCCTCGAAGAGGTAGATTGGTGAGTCCCGTTCCGTAGAAGAAGAAGAGGAGGGTGCTTTAGTGCACAGGCCACAGAGAAGGCGGGTGGTTTCGGACGATGAGTTTACACTCATGACTTTGCCTTCCGTGTCTGTGGTTGAGCCCTCTACCTTCAAAGATGTTTCACATTCCCCCATTCATAAGTCTGTAGATTACTTGTTCCATGAAGGTTTTGACCTTGCTCCTGATGATGTTGCTTTGGTTTCTGTTTTCCCTGCTTCTTTAAGAGAAGCTGTCTCATCTGCGCCTTTAGCTATTACGGCTTCTGTTGTTGCTTTGCCCCTGGCTTCCTCAACTCTTCAATCCTCCGTTCCTGCTTCTTTGCCCGTGGCTTCTCTAGTTCCTCAACCCTCCGTGCCTGTTGTTGCTTCATCTCTACCTGCTTCCATGCCTTCCGTTAGGGAAGTGGGGTCTTCCAATAGAGACATGCGACAGGTGATAATAGAGGTTCCAGCTGAGGGGAATCTTTTCAAGAAAATGGGTGAGCCCGAAGTGTGGCTCAAGCCTTTGATAGGTCCCACTGGGAAAACCAAGCTAGCCAGTCATAGTGCTCTTGCATGGGCCAATGAAGTTGTGCATACCTCTTTGAAGGTATGGTGCAGGTTATCCTCTTCATTTTCATATATGAAATTTATCATATCTAATTGGATTATTTACTGTAGATTAATCTTATAGGCATGGAGCTCATGAAGAGGATCTTAAATACGGATCAGGAGACAAAAGAGTTGCAGGCCGATGCTGATAACTGGAAAGCACAATATGATAGCCTAAGGATTGACATGGATGCCTTAGAAGATGAAATGAGTACCTTGAAGCGGCAGATGAGTCTCATGATGGCAGAACTGGCAGTAGAGAAGGATTCTTCCAGTCAGGCTGATAAAGACAAAAGTATTATGGAGTCCTCATTTGCTGAGCAGCTATCCCGCGCCACAGAGGAGATTAGAGACTTATAAAACTTGTTGGGGAAGAAGGAGGAATACTCAGGCGAGCTCGTGCAATCACTCACCCATACTCAAGAGGATCTTTGTAATGCTTTAGATAAAGTTCAAACTCTGGAGGAGTCGATTGTACTGTTAAGGGACGCCCATGAAGCTGCTGAAGCGGAGAAAGACGGATTGAGAGATGAGCTTCAAGTATGGGCAAGGGATTATGAAGATCTTGAAGAGGTGGCTGATGTTGATGTGAGCTGGGCGTATATGAATTCTCGCCTTGACACATTGACATAAATGAGTCAAGAGGGTTTCGACCTTAGTGCTGAAATAGCTAAAACTAAGGAAGCCATGGAGAAGGCTCAACAAGGTCATAACCTCTCTTCACCTGATGGTGATACTCCTGCTGCTCGTGCCTCTTCATCCCTAGTTTCTCCCGCTCCTTCTGCCAGTGAAGTCAACCCCCCTCTTGAAGAAATTTAAGAAGTTGGTTCAGCCTTTTTTATCTTTGTCTCAATTGGTGGTTACCCCCAGTCCCATCGGGGGTAAATTTGGATCTCTTTAAAGTCCCCAAATGACAACTTAGAGACACCTCAATGTATAAAAATTCCATACGGCTAAGTATAAGCTAATACTTAGTTTTTACTTAGCCGTTTTAATATATTAATGCTAGTATGACTCTGTTTTTTGTTTGAGTTTCTGTTTCACTCTTTAAGTGTTTTGCATGCTTCATTTTTTGAGGTTTTAGTTTTAACTCTGAGTTTTGCATATAGAATGATTTAGATTACTCGTACCTTTTCGTAATAGTCACAGTGTCATATTAAATGTGTGCCTTTTTGTAGTAGGCATAATTTATGGAAGTGGGCCCTTTTTTGATCAACACTTAATGAAAAAGACGTCTCAACTTCATAAAGGTGTAATAATGCAATGGAGTGATAGGAATTTTCCACATATTTAAGAATGTTTCTGAGGAAAGTTTTTTTTTTGAACTTTCACAACTTTTTACATGTGTTTGATTATCGTCTAAAACTCATGTTGCAACCGTTTTCTTTTAACAGATTTGATATACACTTGTATTTCATAACTGTTTTCCGTATGTAACAGTTTTTTCGAGTAATTACAAGGGAGCAACTATTTTTCATTAGTAACAGTTATTATAAGAACTGGGGGTTTTACCCGCAACTATTTTTGTTGGAAACAGTTTTATAATAAGTACGAGGGAAATGTTTTCTTATTCGTAACTGTTTTATTTGATAACAGTTTTCTGAAAAAATACAAGGATTTTAATCTTTTATCCATAACTGTTTTATTTGATAATAGTTTTCTATATGAGTACAAAGATTTCGTAACTGTTTTTA
>ML302374.1:0-12120 GCA_005239505.1 Nicotiana paniculata | reverse complement strand
AATTTCATAAAAGCGGTAAAAGGCAAAATACACATAAGTCCTAAAAATGAGTAATTAGATAATCTGAGTCAAGTATGTATCACTAAGCGACCGTGCTAGAACCACGGAATTCGGGAGTACCTAACACCTTCTCCCAGGTTAACAGAATTCCTTACCCGGATTTCTGTGTCCGGAGACTGTAAACAGATACAATCTTTCCTCGATTAGGGATTTTAAACCGGTGACTTGAGACACCATAAACTATTCCAAGTGGCAACTCTAAAAATCAATAAATCCCAAAATCGATTATGTCACTTAAATTGGAAAAACTCCATTATCCCACCTTACCGGGTGAAAAAGGAGGTGTGACAACCGGATCGCATGATATTTGTCCGGGACATCAAATATGACCCAAGGAACCATAACCAACGCTTCAAAATGATCAAGTTACATTTTTTGTCATTTTATGGCAATTAAACTGTGATTCCGCCAGTCGTGCCTGTATTATCGCCTGCCATAGTCCAGGCCGGACGCTTAGGTCTGGAGCCGGTACCGGATCGCATGATATTTGTCCGGGAAATCAAAAACGACCTTAGGAACCATAACCAACGCTTCAAAATGATCAAGTTACATTTTTTGGCATTTTATGACAATGAAACTCGAATTCCGCCAGTCGTGCCTGTATTATCGCCTGCCATGGTCTAGGCCGGACGCCTTGGTATGGAGCTGGTACTGAATTGCATGATATTTTTCCGGGACATCAAATACGACCCAAGGAACCATAACCAGTGCTTCGAAATGATCAAGTTACATTTTTTGGCATTTTATGACAATGAAACTGGAATTTCGCCAGTCGTGCCTGGATTATCGCCTACCATGGTCCAGGCCGGACTCCTAGGTACGGGGCCGGTACCGGATCACATGATATTTGTAAGGGACATCAAATATGACCCAAGTAACAACAACAACCGCTTCGAATTGATCAAGTTACATTTTTTGGCATTTTATAGTAATTAAACTGGGATTCCGCCAGTCTTGCCTATATTATCGCCTTCCATGGTCCAGGTTGAACGTCTTGGTACGGAGCCGGCACCGGAGCGCATAATATTTGTCTGAGACATCACATACGACCCAAAGAACCATAACCAACACTTCGAAATGATCAAGTTACATTTTTGGCATTCTATGGCAATTAAAATGGAATTCCGCTAGTCGTGCCTGTATTATCGCCGCCGTAGTCCAGGTAGGACGCCTTGGTACGGAGCCGGTTCCGAATCGCATGATATTTGTCCGGGATAGAAAATACGACCCAAGGAACCATAACCAATGCTTTGAAATGATAAAGTTACATTTTTTGGCATTTTATGGAAATTAAATTTGAATTCCTCCAGTCATGTCTGTATTATCGCCTGCCATGGTCCAGGCCGGACGCCTTGGTACGGAGCGGGTACCGGATCGCATGATATTTGTCCCGAACAGCAAATATGACCCAAGGAACCGTAACCAAGGCTTTGAAATGATCAAGTTACATTTTTTGGAATTTTATGGCAATTAAATTGGAATTCCGCCAATCGTGCCTGTATTATCGCCTGCCATGGTCCAGGCCGGACGCCTTGGTACGGAGCGGGTACCGGATCGCATGATATTTGTCCCGAACAGCAAATATGACCCAAGGAACCGTAACCAAGGCTTTGAAATGATCAAGTTACATTTTTCGGCATTTTATGACAATGAAACTAGAATTTCGCTAGTCGTGCCTGTATTATCACCTGCCTTAGTCCAGGCCGAACGCCTTGGTACAGAGCCGGTACCAGATAGCATGATATTTGTCCAAGATATCAAATACGACCCAAGGAACCATAACCAACGCCTCGAAATGATTAAGTTACATTTTTTGGCATTTTATGGCAAGTAAACTGGAATTCCGCCAGTCGTGCCTATACTATCGCCTGCCATGGTCCAGGCCAGACGCCTTGGTAATGAGCCTATACCCAATCACATGATATTTCTCCGGGACATCAAATACAACCCAAGGAACCATAACCAATGCATTGGAATGATCAAATTACATTTTTTAGCATTTTGTGGAAATTAAACTTAAATTCTGCCAGTCGTGCCTGTACTATCGCCTGCCATGGTCCAGGCCTCGCGGCTTGGTAAGGTGTCGGTACCGAATCGCATGATATTTATCCGGGACAGCAAATACGACCCAAGGAACCATAACTAACGCTTCGAAATAATCAAGTTAGATTTTTTGGCATTCTATGGAAATTAAACTGGAATTCCGCCAATTGTGCCTATATTATTGTCTGCCATGGTTCAGGCCGGACGCCTTGGTACGGAGCCGGTATCAGAACAAATTATATTTTTCCGGGACATCAAATACGACCCAAGGAACCATAACCAATGCTTCAAAATAATCAAGTTACATTTTTTGGCATTTTATGGAAATTAAACTGGAATTCCGCCAGTCGCGCCTGTATTATCGCCTGCCATGGTCTAGGCCGGACTCCTAAGTACGAGGCCGGTACCGGATCACATGATATTTGAACGGGACATTAAATATGACCCAAGGAACCATAACCAGCGCTTTGACATGATCAAGTTACATTTTTTAGAATTTTATGGCAATTAAACTGGAATTCCTCTAGTCGTGCATGTATTATCGCCTGCCATGGTCTAGGCCAGATGCCTTGGTACAGAGCCGGTACCGGATTGCATGATATTGTACGGGACATAAAATACGAACCAAGGAACCATAACCAATGCTTCAAAATAATGAATTTACATTTTTTATCATTTTATGAAAATTAAACGTTATTTCCGCCAGTCGTGCTTGTATTATCGCCTGCCATGGTCTAGGTCGGACGCCTTTGTACGGAGCCATTAGCGGATCGCATAATATTTGTCCGGGACATCAAATACGACCTTAGGAACCATAACCAACGCTTTGAAATGATCTAGTTACATTTTTTGGTATTTTATGGCAATTAATTGGAATTCCACCAGTCGTGCATGTATTATCGCCTGCCATGTTCTAGGCAAGATGCCGTGGTGCAGAGCCGGTACCGATTCGCATGATATTTCTCCGGTGACATCAAATACGACCCAAGGAAACATAACCAATGATTCGAAATGATCAAGTTACATTTTTTGGCATTTTATGACAGTGAAACTGGAATTCCGCTAGTCGTGCCTATATAATCTCCTGCCATGGTCCAGGCCGGACGCCCTCGTACGGAGCCGGTACGGGATCGCATGATATTTGTCTAAGACATCAAATACGACCCAAGGAACCATAACCAATGCTTCGAAATGATCAAATTAAATTTTTTAACATTTTGTGGCAATTAAACTAAAATTCTGCTAGTCGTGCCTGTATTAACGCCTGCCATGGCCCAAGCCGGACAGCTAGGTACGGTGTCGGTACCGGATCGCATGATATTTGTCCGGGACATCAAATACGACCCAAGGAACCATAACGAACGCTTCGAAATGATCAAGTTACATTTTTTGGCATTCTATGGCAATTAAACTGGAATTCTGCCAGTCGTGCCTATATTATTGTCTTCCTTGGTTCAGGCCAGACGCCTTGGTGCGGAGCCGGTACCGTATCACATTATATTCTTCTGGGACATCAAATACGACTCAAGGAACCATAACCAACGCTTCAAAATNTCGTGCCTGTATTATCGCCTGCCATGGTCTAGACCAGACGCCTTGGTACAGAGCCGGTATCGGATTGCATGATATTTGTACGGGACATCAAATACGACCCAAGGAACCATAACCAACGCTTCTAAATGATCAAGTTAATTTTGTGGCATTTTATGGCAATTAAACTGGAATTCCGCCAATCGTACATGTATTATTGCCTACCATGGTCCAGGCCAGCTTGGTACGGAGCCAGTACCCGATCATATGATATTTCCTTGTGACATCAAATACGACCTAAGGAATCATAACCAACGCTTTGAAATGATCAAATTACATTTTTTGGTATTTTATGGTAATTAAACTGGAATTTTGCTAGTTGTGCCTGTATTATTGCCTGCCATGGTTCAGGCAGACGCCTTGGTATGGATCCAGTACCAGATCGCATGATATTTGTCCGAGACATCAAATACGACCCAAGGAACCATAACCAATGCTTCGAAATGATCATGTTACATTTTTTGGCATTTTATGGCAATTAAACTGGAATTCCACCAGTCGTGCCTGTATTATCGCCTGCCATTGTCCAGGTCGGACGCCTTGGTACGGAGCCGGTATCGGATCGCATGATATTTGTCTAGGACATGAAATACGACCCAAGGAACCATAACCGATCCTTCAAAATGATCAAGTTACATTTTTTGGCATTTTATGGCAATTAAACTGGAATTCCTCCAGTCGTGCCTGTATTATCGCCTGCCATGGTCCAGGCCGGACGCCTTGGTACAAAGCCGGTAACGGATCGCATGATATTTGTCCTGGACATCAAATACGACCCAAGGAACCATAACTAGCGCTTCAAAATGATCAAGTTACCTTTTTTGGCATTTTATGACAATTAAACTGGAATTCTGCCAGTCATGCCTGTATTATCGCCTGCCATGGTCCAGGCCGGAAACCTTTGTACTGAGCCGGTACCGGATCGCATGATATTTTTTTAAAGGACATCAAATACGACCCAAGGAACCACAACCAATGCTTCGAAATGATCAAGTTACATTTTTTGGCATTTTATGGCCATTAAACTGGAATTCCACCAGTCGTGCCTATATTATTGTCTGCCATGGTTCAGGACGGACGCCTTGGTACGGAGCCGGTACCGTATCACATTATATTCTTCTGAGACATCAAATACGACTCAAGGAACCACAACCAACGCTTCAAAATTATCAAGTTACATTTTTTGGCATTTTAAGGCAATTAAACTGGAATTCCGCTAGTCGTGCCTGTATTATCGCCTGCCATGTCCACGCCAGACGCCTTGGTATGGAGCCGGTACTGGATGGCATGATATTTGTTTGGGACATCAAATACGACCCAAGGAACCATAACCAGCACTTCGAAATGATCAAGTTACATTTTTTGGCTTTTTATGGCAATTAAACTGGAATTCCGCTAATCGTGCCTGTATTATCGCCTGCCATGGTCTAGGCTAGACGCCTTGGTATAGAGCCGGTATTGGATTTCCTGATATTCGTACGGGACATCAAATACGACCCAAGGAACCATAACCAGCACTTCGAAATGATCAAGTTACATTTTTTGGCTTTTTATGGCAATTAAACTGGAATTCCGCTAATCGTGCCTGTATTATCGCCTGCCATGGTCTAGGCTAGACGCCTTGGTATAGAGCCGGTATTGGATTTCCTGATATTTGTACGGGACATCAAATACGACCCAAGGAACCATAACCAACACTTCTAAATGATCATGTTAATTTTGTGGCATTTTATGGCAATTAAACTGGAATTCCGCCAATCGTGCCTGTATTATCGCCTGCCATGGTCCAGGCCAGACGCCTTGGTAGGAGCCTGTACCGGATCGCAAGATATTTGTCTTGGACATCAAATACGACCTTAGGAGCCATAACCAATCCTTCAAAATGATCAAGTTACATTTTTTATATTTTATGGCAATAAAATTGGAATTCCGCCAATCGTGCCTGTATTATCGCCTGCCATGGTCCAGGCCGGATGCGTTGGTATGGAGCCGGTAACAGATTGCATGATATTTGTCCGGGACATCAAATACGATATTAGGAACCATAACCAACGCTTTGAAATGATCAAGTTACATTTTTTGGCATTTTATGTCAATTAAACTGGAATTCCGCCAACCGTGCCTGTATTATAGCCTACCATGGTCCAGACCGGACGCATTGGTACGAAACCGGTACCGAATTGCATGATATTTTTCTGGGACATTAAATACGACCTTGGAACTATAACCAACGCTTCGAAATGATCAAGTTATATTTTTTGGCATTTTATGGCAATTATACTGGAATTCCGGAAGTCGTGCATGTATTATCGCCTGCCATGGTCCAGGCTAGACGCCTTGCGATGGCACCGGTACCGGATCGCATGATATTTGTCCGGGACATCAAATATGGCCCGAGGAACCATAACCAATGCTTCGAAATGATCAAGTTACATTTTTTTGAATTTTATGGCAATTAAACTGGAGTTCCGCCAGTCGTGCCTATATTACCGTCTGCCATGGTCCAGACCGGACGCCTTGGTACGGAGCCGGTACTGGATCGCATGATATTTGTCCGTGACAGCAAATACGACCCAAGAACCATAACCAACACTTCGAAATGATTAAGTTATATTTTTTGGCATTTTATGACAATTAAACTGGTATTCCGCCAGTCGTGCCTGTATTATCGCCTGCCATGGTCCTAACCGGACGCCTTGGTACGGAGCCGGTACTGGATCGCATGATATTTGTCCGTGACAGCAAATACGACCCAAGGAACCACAACCAACGCTTTGAAATGATCAAGTTACATTTTTTGGCATTTTATGGCAATTAAACTGGAATTCTGCCAGTCGTGCATGCATTATCGCCTGCCATGGTCCTAACCGGACGCCTTGGTACGGAGCCGATACCGGATCGCATGATATTTCTCCGGGACATCAAATACGACCCAAGGAACCACAACCAACGCTTTGAAATGATCAAGTTACATATTTTGGCATTTTATGGCAATAAAACTTGAATTCCGCCAGTCGTGCCAGTATTATCCCCTGCCATTGTCCAGGCCGAACTTCTTGGCATGGAGCCGATACCGGATAGCAAGATATTTGTCAGGGACATCAAATACTACCAAAGGAACCATAACCAACGCTTCGAAATGATCAACTTACATTTTTTGGCATTTTATGGCACTTAAATTGGAATTCCGCCAGTCGTGCCTGTATTATCGCCTGTCATGGTCCAGGCCGGATGCCTTGGTACGGAGCCGGTACAGGATCATATGTGTTTTGTCCGGGATAGTTAATACGACCCAAGGAACCATAACACACGCTTCGAAATGATCAAGTTACATTTTTTGGTATTTTATGGCAATTAAACTGGAATTCTGCGAGTCGTGCCTGTATTAGCACCTTCCATGGTCCAGGCTGGACGCCTTGGTATGGAGCCGGTACCGGATTGCAAGATATTTGTCAGGGACATCAAATACTACCAAAGGAACCATAACCAACGCTTCGAAATGATCAACTTACATTTTTTGGCATTTTATGGCACTTAAATTGGAATTCCGCCAGTCGTGCCTGTATTATCGCCTGTCATGGTCCAGGCCGGATGCCTTGGTACGGAGCCGGTACAGGATCATATGTGTTTTGTCCGGGATAGAAAATACGACCCAAGGAACCATAACATACGCTTCAAAATGATTAAGTTACATTTTGTGGCATTTTATGGCAATTAAATTGGAATTTCCGCGAGTCGTGCCTCTATTATCGCCTCCCATGGTCTAGGTCGGATGCCTTGGAAATTAATCTGGAATTATGCCAGTCGTGCATGTAATATCGCCCACCATGGTGCAGGTCGGACGCCTTGGTACGGAGCCGGTATCGGATTGCATGATAATTGTCCGGGACATTAAATACGACCCAAGGAACCATAACCAACGCTTTGAAATGATCAAGTTACATTTTTGGAATTTTATGGCAATTAAACTTGAATTCCACTAGTCGTGCATGTAATATCACCCGCCATGGTCCAGGTCGGACGCCTTGGTACGGAGCCAGTACCGGATCGCATGATATTTGTCCGGGACATCAACTACGACCCAAGGAACCATAACTAACGCTTCGAAATGATCAAGTTACATTTTTGGCATTTTATGGCAATTAAATTGCAATTCCTTGAGTCGTGCTTGTATTATCGCCTGCCATGGTCCAGGCCAGACGCCTTGGTATGGAGCCGGTACCAGTCGCATGATATTTGTCCGGGATATCAGGTACGACCGTAGGAACCATAAGCAATGCTTCGAAATGATCAATTTACATTTTTTGGCATTTACTGCAATTAAACTGGAATTCCGCAAGCCGTGCCTGTATTATCGCCTGCCATGGTCCAGATCGGACGCCCTTGTACAGAGACAGTACCAGATCGCATGATATTTGTCCGGGACATCAAATACGACCCAAGGAACCACAACCAACACTTCGAAATGATCAAGTTACATTTGTTGGAATTTTATGGCAATTAAACTGGAATTCCGCAAGCCGTGCCTGTATTATCGCCTGCCATGGTCCAGATCGGACGCCCTTGTACAGAGACAGTACCAGATCGCATGATATTTGTCCGGGACATCAAATACGACCCAAGGAACCACAACCAACACTTCGAAATGATCAAGTTACATTTGTTGGAATTTTATGGCAATTAAATTGGAATTCCCCTAGACGTGCATGTATTATCGACTGCCATGGTCCAGGCCGGACAACTTTGTACGGAGCCGGAACCAGATAGCATGAAATTTCTCTGGGAAATCAAATACGACCCAAGGAACCATAACCAACTCTTCAAAATTGTCAAGTCACATATCTTGGCATTTTAAGGCAATTAAACTGGAATTCCGCTAGTCGTGCCTCTATTATCGCCTGCCATGGTCCAGGCAAGATTCCTTGGTACAAAGACGGTACCGGATCGCATGATATTTTTCCGGGACAGAAAATACGACCCAAGGAACCATTACCAACGCTTCGAAATGATCAAATTACATTTTTTGGTATTTTATGGCAATTAAACTGGAATTTTGCTAGTCGTGCCTGTATTATTGCCTGCCATGGTTCAGGCCTACGCCTTGATACGAATCCAGTACCAGATCGCATGATATTTGTCTGAGACATCAAATACGACCCAAGGAACCATAACACACGCTTTGAAATGATGAAGATACATTTTTTGGCTTTTTATGGCAATTAAACTTGAATTCCCCGAGACGTGCCTGTATTATCGCCTGCCATGGTCCAGGCCGGACAACTTTGTACGGAGCCGGTATCGGATCGCATGAAATTTCTCCGGGACATCAAATACGACCCAAGGAACCATAACCAACGCTTCAAAATGATCAAGTCTTATTTCTTGGCATTTTATGGCAATTAAACTGGAATTCCGCTAGTCGTGCCTCTATTATCGCCTGCAATGGTCCAGGCAAGACGCCTTGGTACGAAGACAGTACCGGATCGCATAATATTTTTCCAGGACAGAAAATACGACCCAAGGAACCATAACCAATGCTTCGAAATGATCAAGTTACATTTTTTGCATTTTATGGAAATTAAAACTGGAATTCCTCCAGTCGTGCCTGTATTATCGCCTGCCATGGTCTAGGTCGGACGCCTTGGTACAAAGCCGGTACCAGATCGCATGATATTATTCCGGGACATCAAATACGACCCAAGGAACCATAACACACGCTTCGAAATGATCATGTTACATTTTTTGGCAATTTATGGCAATTAAACTGGAATTCCGCCAGTCGTGCATGTATTATCGCCTGCCATGGTCCAGGCTGGACGCCTTGGTACGGAGCCGGTACCGGATCGCATGATATTTCTCCAGCACACTAAATACGACCCAAGGAACCATAACCGACGCTTCAAAATGATCAAGTTACATTTCTTGGCCTTTTATGGCAATTAAACTGGAATTCTGCTAGTCGTGCGTGTATTATCGCCTGCCATGGTCCAGGCCAGACACCTTTGTACGGAGCCGGTACCGGATCGCATGATATTTCTCCGAGACAGAAAATACGACCCAAAAACCATAACCAACGCTTCGAAATGATCAAGTTACATTTTTTGGCATTTTATGATAATTAAACTGGAATTGTGCCAGTCGTGCCTGTATTATCGCCTGCCATGGTCCAGGATGGACGACTTGGTACGGAGGCGGTACCGTATCGAATGATATTTGTCCGGGACATCAAATATGACCCAGGGAACCATAACCAACGCTTCGAAATGATCAAGTTACTTTTTGGCATTTTATGGCAATTAAACTGGAATTCCGCCAGTCGTGCCTGTATTATCGCCTGCCATGGTCCATGTTGGACGCATTGGTATGGAGCCGGTACCGGATCGCATGATATTATTCCGGGATAANCATAACCAATGCTTCGAAATGATCATGTTACATTTTTTGGCATTTTATGGCAATTAAACTGGAATTCCACTAGTCGTGCCTGTATTATCGCCTGCCATGGTCGAGGTCGGACGCCTTGGTACGGAGCCGATACCGGATCGCATGATATTTGTCTGGGACATGAAATACGACCCAAGGAACCATAACCAATCCTTCGAAATGATCAAGTTACATTTTTTGGCATTTTATGGCAATTAAACTGGAATTCCTCCAGTCGTGCCTGTATTATCGCCTGCCATGGTCCAGGCCGGACGCCCGTGGTACAGAGCTGGTACCGAATCTCATGATATTTGTCCTGGAAATCAAATACGACCCAAGGAACCATAACTAGCGCTTCAAAATGATCAAGTTACATTTTTTGGCATTTTATGACAATAAAAATGGAATTCTGCCAGTCATGCCTGTATTATCGCCTGCCATGGTCCAGGCCGGACACCTTTGTACTGAGCCGGTACCCGATCGCATGATATTTTTCCGGGATATCAAATACCTCCTAAGGAACCATAACTGACTCTTCGAAATGATCAAGTTACATTTTTTGGCATTTTATGGCAATTAAACTGGAATTCCGCCAGTCGTGCCTATATTATTGTCCGCCATGGTTCAGGCTGGACGCCTTGGTACGGATCCGGTACCGTATCACATTATATTCTTCTGAGACATCAAATACGATTCAAGGAACCATAACCAACGCTTCAAAATTATCAAGTTACATTTTTTGGCATTTTAGGGCAATTAAACTGAAATTCCGCTAGTCGTGCCTGTATTATCGCCTGCCATGGTCCACGCCAGACGCCTTGGTATGGAGCCGGTACTGGATCGCATGATATTTGTTTGGGACATCAAATACAACCCAAGGAACCATAACCAGCACTTCGAAATGATCAAGTTACAGTTTTTGGCTTTTTATGGCAATTAAACTGGAATTCCGCTAATCGTGCCTGTATTATCGCCTGCCATGGTCTAGGCCAGACGCCTTGGTACAGAGCCGGTATCGTATTGCATGATATTTTTACGAGACATCAAATACGACCCAAGGAACCATAACCAACGCTTCTAAATTATCATATTAATTTTGTGGAATTTTATGGCAATTAAACTGGAATTCCGCCAATCGTGCATGTATTATTGCCTGCCATGGTCCATGCCAGACGCCTTGGTACGGAGCCGGTACTGGATCGCAAGATATTTTTCCTGGACATCAAATACGACCTTAGGATCCATAAGCAATGCTTCAAAATGATCGAGTTACATTTTTTTATATTTTATGGCAACAAAATTGGAATTCCGCCACTCGTGCCTGTATTATCGCCTGCCACGGTCCAGGTCGGACGCCTTGGTACTAAGCCAGTACCCGATCACATGATATTTCTTTGCTGACATCAAATACTACCCAAGGAACCATAGCCAACGATTCGAAATGATCAAGTTACATTTTTTGGCAATTAAATTGTAATTCCGCCAGTTNCCAACCGTGCCTGTATTATCGCCTGCCATGGTCCAGGCCGGACGCATTGGTACGAAACTGGTACCGAATTGCATGATATTTGTCTGGGACATTAAATACGACCTTAGGAACCATAACCAACGCTTCGAAATGATCAAGTTATATTTTTTGGCATTTTATGGCAATTATACTGGAATTCCGCTAGTCGTGCATGTATTATAGCCTGCCATGGTCCAGGCTGGACGCCTTGGCACGAAACCGGTACCGGATTGCATGATATTTGTCCGGGACATCAAATTTGGCCCAAGGAACCATAACCAATGCTTCGAAATGATCAAGTTACATTTTTTTGAATTTTATGGCAATTAAATTGGAGTTCCGCCAGTCGTGCCTATATTATCGTCTGCCATGGTCCAGACCGGACGCCTTGGTACGGAGCCGGTACTGAATCACATGATATTTGTCCGGGACAACAAATACAACCCAAGGAACCATAACCAACACTTCAAAATGATCAAGTTACATTTTTTGGCATT
>ML302373.1:4446-16010 GCA_005239505.1 Nicotiana paniculata | reverse complement strand
CTTTGGAGAACCTGCTCGATACTCTGTTCAGCCAAAAAGGATTTGTATTCCCAGAATTGAAGGCTGGAGAAGAAACAGTAGCAGCAGTAACAAGGCGTCATTCCAGGCTTCTTGCACGAGTCGGAGACATATCTTCTGTTATTAGGCATTTAGTCTTTGTCTAAGATAGTTTTCTTCAATTCAATAACATCGGTTTTTTTTTTTTGTAATTTGTTTGATTCAAAGAGCAGATTCATATTACTTCATATGTACAGGGGAATGCCCCTTTTAGCTTCTGTAACAATTAACGATTCTTTTGATTCAAAACAAATAAAAGTGTCCTGATTTAGTTCAAATGTTTTTATAAAGATTACTTATGTGTTTGTTACCTAGTTTATCTTGTTTTGACTTTTTACATAGTTGTATGATCCATTTGCAGAATCACTACTTGTTGAAAGAGTAAATATTGATTAGTGTTCAGCATCTGAAGGATACTGAACCTATGGATTTCTCATATACTTTTTGTGGGACCTTTGATGGAGTTCAATGGAATTCTTTAATGCTGTATCCAGATACATGTTTCTATCATAACTTTTTGATCATCCTGTTAGTTGTACTAGCTTGTAATATAGTATAGTATCGTTATGGAAGTTTTATGTCTATCAAAATGTCATGGAGAGTTTTTCCTTTCTTAGCTTTCCCCTGATTTTCAAAAGAGGGAGGAACTCTCTGATGTAGTTATGTTTGTACTAATCTTCATGATAACAATGGTGAATGGAATCATTCATTTGATAATGAAAGAGAATTTGACTTATGATCTTGTTATTGAAGGAGAGGTTAACAAAAGTATTGAAATATTTCGATGTTATTTCGGGCCAAGGAACTGGAATCCGTGTGTAGTACGGCTCTCATGATCTTTATGAGCATCCCCATATCAACGATCTTGCATACATGCCTGCCACGAAAGAAGGGCGGTTTGGATTCAACCTGCTTGTTGGAGGGTTCTTTCAGCGCAAAAAGATGTAATGCGGCAATTCCACTTGATGCATTGGTTCCAGCCGACGATGTTGTTCCAGTTTGCAAAGCAATACTGGAAACTTTTAGAGATCTTGGTTTAAGAGGGAACAGACAGAAATATAGAATGATGTGGTTAATCGATGAACTGGTGAGTGATACATTGGTAACATTGACAATTTTCATGCTTATTTAATCTTATGATATATCAAATAGCCTCAGCTAAGTCTCCTCATTGTCATTGTATAACTATTTTGACGAAATATTAAGGGCCTTATTTCCAACTAAAATACATTTTCCGTTTCGCAAGTGTTTTATAGCAAGTCCTACTTCATGTAACGGTGGAGACAGATAAATGCATTCTGCTCTAGGTAGATATCTGCTATGCGTCTACAGGTAGAGAAATGTTATATGTTCTGTAGAAAATTTGGACAAAGTGTTTCCATTTTGATTCTTACTATATGTTCAAAATGTTTATTTTCTGTTAAGGAGACTATTCTCCCAATCGCATGGTAAACATTGGTTTATCTTATTTGGAACAGCTTCTCTTGGCTTAGGGTAACTAGATCTTCAAACAATCAATTTGGCTGTGTTGGAAACTTTTAAAACAATTTAGCAAAAGAGCCAAGTTACAAACTTAAGAAGTATATTAGACATTTAAATATAGACATTTCGTAGAGCCCCTGATGTAGCATGATCAGAGAAGACATGTTTTATTGCATCTGCTTCTGCTGCATTACCTGAGCAAGATATTTCAGGGTCAGGTAATTCAGAATAGATTATCATTTTTGATCGTTTATCTTTTTACCTTTTTTGTTATTGTAGTCTTGTTTGAAGTTTTGACTATTCTGTCGTTATAAGCTTGTTGTTATTAGTGATGTAGTTTCAACTGATCAGCTGAAAACTTTAATATAATATAACTAGATTTCAATGAAAATAGGTTACTTACCTGTACATTTAAGCTAAGGATACGCCTGCTTTTGGAACTTGGAAGAGTTGTATTATACATAGTTGTAGAAAGTAAGAAACCTACTTTTATCACTTTATTGCCAACTTGACCATAGTGAATCAAGAATATCCAACTTTTAATTTCAAAAAGCCTATCAACAACGTCTTGAAGAATGTCGTCAAAGTCAACCTGATTCCGACGATGGTAACTCAACCCAAGTGTCACTCAATAATGTAGCTTCAATATGGACGCAAGTGGTTGGTGGCGCAAAGAAAGGTAGAACCTACAGTCTTGTATCATAATATTCTGTTGTCTGATGATGCGAGTTATTCGCAAGATCACAAAGAGGTGGAAGTATTACGAAAAGAAGTTGAAGAGTTGAAGGAGAAACGAAAAGAAGATCGCGCAAATTTTAACAAATTGCTGAGTCTAGTGGAGAAATTTATGAGTGCACGTCCATTTGATCCTTTGAAATGGCGAGGATGGCGGGGATAATGAGTTTTAGTTTGTTATGATTGGATTTTTAGACTTGGTAATATTTACACTTGACTACGATTGTAATATTTTAGACTAGATTGAATGGTGCAAGAATGTTTAACTTTTTTTGGATGTTTTAGTTACAAATATTTATGTTTTGCATTTTATGGATTTGATTAGTTGAAATGGCAGATTGATTGGTTGGCATTATGGAATAATTGGTTGTCATGATGAATTAAATGGTTAGTTGATGTATATTTGAATTGGAAGGTGCTGCTGCTTTAAAAAAGCTGGAATCTGGCAAATAATTCCCAATTTTCCGACTAATTTCTAACCATAGTAGTCGCAAAATACTTCAAAATATTCTAGATTCAAGAACATCTGAGATTACTTTAGTGGAAAAATTAAATAAAAAAATATTAAATTAGGTTTGCGACCACAGTAGTCGAAAATATAAATAAAAATAATAATTTTAAATTAGATTTGCGGCCATGGTAGTGGGAAAACTCAAATAAAATAAAATAATATTATAATTATGTATACTTTTGCGACCGAAGTAGTGGGAAAGTTAATATAAAATTAAAATTTAATTTAAATTGTTTGCGACCGCGTCAGTCAGAAAATTGACCACATTTATTAGTCGTTTTTCTATTTTAACTTTCCGACCGCTGTAGTCGCAAATTACGGACGGATTCGGTCGCAAATTACGGACGAATTCGATCGCAAAATATTTCAGACCAGCTATTTTGCGATTACAAATTTTCGATCCGAATGCAATCGGAATTAGCATTTTCTGACCACTTTCTGATCGTTTTTGCAGTCAAAAAATAGCCATTTTCTAGTAATGATATTGCCCATGTCATGAGTAAATAATTTTTAAAAAAAATCACAGAAGTAGTATTAAATGATGCTTTTGAGCTATAAAATAAAAAAAGAAACGTAACTTAAAAAGTATAGGGATATTATCACTTTTAACCCGCGCCAGACACTATTTACATCTGGTAGCCGAAAGTGTGTATAAAATTGGTATAATTCTTGCATACAACATACGGAATGTATATATACACACAAAAAATATACAAATTTTATATATTTTTCCGACTATTATTTTTGCAGCGACTATACAGTTTCATATGTTGAAAAATATATTTGTAGCCTCGAGTGAGTGGCTGCTATTTAGGTTAAATCACAGTCCAAATACGTTACAAATACACGCATTGTATATTGAAAAAAAGATATAGAGGTGCATCCCTATCTCACAAAAAAAAATTTGCATCTCAATATTTCAAAATCAAATACTTAAACCTCTTATCTATATCTATATGTATATATCTATACTACATTAAAAGCACGAAGGCCTTTAACGAAATATCGCTCGCCTTTTTTACCATCTAAAAATATAACTTCACACTAGACAAAATCGTCATTTAATTATTTATACCACTAACGTTATGCTTTTGGCCTATTTATGCCATTGTCTATTAACGGTTCCAAAATTAATTAAATGACGATTTTGCCTAGTTTGAAGTATATTTTAAAGGAGTACAAAAGGAGAACGGTATTCACTAAGGGTCTTCATGCTTTTAATATAGTATTAGTATTAGGCTACGCACGTGGCGCATGTATATTAGGCTATGCGCGTTGCGCGCGTACCTAATTCATTGAGTAAAAAAAAAAATTAAATCATAGATATTTTCTTTAAAAATTTACATTTGAGTTAAAAAAAGGAAAGCTAAAAAAAGTGTTAGGTAAGTGAAGAATATTGATTTAGTTATTTTTTAATTCCTTAATTGTCGATTCTATTTTTTCAGGAAACAATTTATGTCGCATATCATGTAAATTTAAAAAATAATTTTATATATATGATGAATTAATAAAAGTGTTGACTTATATTATTTTACTAATTAATTAATTCAAAGATTTGATTATTTATTCTCACGTTAGAAAGTACTTTTTTTTTTCTTGTTGATTCGAATAGTTAACGTTAGCTCATCTCAAATTTCAAGTATTTAGTAATTATTATTTTATTCTGTCATATTCTATTTTAAATACTAAAAATGATCAATATATAATGTGATTAATTAATGTACTTGTTGGTGCAGAAATTGGGTCATGAATGGTGAAAATTGGCAAACTAATAACCATAAGATTAATTAGCATGTTTTCTCATGCTCTTTCTCTTATTACTCCCTTTTTGGTGATCATCAAGTCTTATATTTAGCCTTTGTATCTTAAGACAAACATCTTTTGTATTGCAAAATTATTGTATGGTGTTTAGATAGGCAACAAAGTTTTAAGAATCTGTTTCCAACATAATCCTACGAGCAAAGAAGTTTTAAGAAATTGTTCCAACATAAACCTAGTTTACGTGATAATGAGTTGGGCGAAATTCTTGTCGAAGTAAAATTTGATAAGGAAGGTAATAAAAATAATAAATTGAATATCCTACATGCAATAGTAGTGGACGAATCGAAATCAAATTATTCATGATTTAATAAGACGATTTTTATTTGATTATCAAGTCCTAAAAGTTAGGAAAAATAAGTAAATGAATTTATTGTCTAGTGTGAAGTTATATTTTTAAAGGGTAAAAAAGTCGAACGATATTTCGCTTAAGGCCTTCGTGCTTTATATATATATATATATACCGGTTAGAAAAAGTAAACAGTGAATTTGGATGGCAATTTGTGTAACAATATCTTTTTTTATTATAAAGCCAAATAATATTTTAATCATTACTTAGATAAGTTTAAAGTCCTCATCAACTATTTTATTGGACGTTTTTTATTAGATGTGTCTAATATCAAATTATTTGGTATAATATTGGTTCATAATTAATAATTTTAGGCTTTTATTTTTCAAGGAGTTGTAGGACCAACCTTCCCTTTCAAATTTTTAAAAGACCAAAATTATCGATTTTTCTTCTTATTATTATTTGACAAATCTTGTATATTTGCAATAAAAGTATGTTACACAAAAAATTTAACTAAATGTGGTTTTTCAAAAAACAAGTTCAAACAAAATGTGATAGTTTTGAATTCGGAATTAGATTACTTAAACAATAATCATTTTTATAAGACATTTCAAATAATATGACGTTCTTGCCGAAATTAAAAGGGAATCATGATTATTTGTGAAGTCGCGCACATGAAATTATAGAAGTGAAACTAAGTTTATTTAAGTTGGATATAAGGAATGATGATTGAGGACTTCTATAGGATAGCGTTTCATAATTTTATTGATTTACTTGTATAAAATCAATGTTCATTCAGAAGTTTAAATGATAAAATAACTATCCAATTTAATGAGATTTTTTAAGACAAATAAATGATAAAATAACTGAACCTTAATACATTTCCCAAGAACTAGCAGTACAAATCACGAGCTTCTAAGATTTAGATTTTTACAAGATGAATTGAAATAAATACAACATCGGTTTTAAATAAATAAAATCATTGTAAAAATCACTGTTCGGTTTGATTTGTAAAGAAGAACTAGTAATATTAAAACACGTGGCAAATGTGGGTTAAAAAATTAATTTTTATTATTTAAAAACCAGAAAATTGGACTGTTAGTGAAAATGACATAAATAAGCCAAAAGTATAACGTTAGTGGTATGGATGGGCCGACCTTTTAACGGATAGCATAGATAAGTCATATCCGTTAGTTGAGTGGCATTATTAGGCCTTTTCCATTTTTAATATAATATTTACGAAAAAGTCCTAAAAATGCCATTCAACTAACGGAAATGGCCTATTTATGCCATCTGTTAAAAGGTCGACATATCCATGCTACTACCGTTATACTTTTGGCCTATTCATGTCACTAACCTTATAGTTTTAGCCTATTTATGCCATTGTTGACTAACAGTTCAATTTTCTGGTTTTTAAATAATAAAAATTAATTTTTCAACCCACATTTGCCACGTGTCTTTGTAACAACCCGACTAGTGGTTTTGAGATCTAACGCGTCGTTTGGCGGTTTGGGGCCATGAGCAGCGTCATTTCAGGTATCATGACTTCTAGGCGTGGTCAGAATTGAATTTCGGAAAGTTCGGAGTCGAATGGGAAAGAAAGTTCTCATTTCGGAAGCCTTAAGTTGGAAGAATTGACTAAGATTAGAATTTTGAGTAAACGATCTCAGAATCAGGATTTGAAGGTTCCAGCAGGTTCGTATGATGATTTCGGACTCGGGCGTATGTTCGGATCGGGTTTTGGATGACCGAGAGCGTTTCGACGCATATTGTGGAAGTCAGCATTTTAGAAGAAATTTCATAAGTCTGGGTTGAAGTGCATTTCAGTCAAATTGATGTCCGTTTGGGATGCTTTGGAAAGATTCAGGATTTATGCTTAGTACAAAGGTAATTTGCAAGGGAAGTGATTCAGTCGTGTGCTTATTCAAGATGGGTGTTCAGGTACCAGCGAAGCCGTGGAGTTGATTATATTCGGGACCAAGCCAGAGTGGGTGACTCTCAACAGCGGTCCTAGTAGATTCAAAGGTTAGAATGCGGTGCCTAAGGATTTCAAGCCTGCGTTATGGTTGGGAATCGAGTTTTTGGCAGCGTATTATGATAAGAGGCTTGGGGTGTTCTATGTTGTTCTCGGCTTGGAATGCAGCATTTGGGAGGAATGAGAGGGTGTGGCTTTGGATTCATAGAGGAATTTCCGAAATGGGTGTATCAGTGAGGATGTGAGCTTGCGCGCTAGGAGGGTGTGAGATGGTTCGTGGGATTTGAGACAACATGGTCTCGTGATACAAGGCCACTCAGGGTGAGTGCAAATTGAGTTGTTATGTGTTGACTGGAGTTGTCATTATTTCTAAGTCAAGTCAAGGATAAATTAGAAGAAGATATATTGGCTAGCCATGGTTAAAATGGCATATTTATGGTAGTGATCAGTTCCTTCAGCGTGATTAAGCTATGCATGTGATTGGTGACGGTGTGTGCGAGTGCTTGTCGGCCACCGTAATTGATTTTATTGGAAGTATTCAAGCATTTTGGTCTGTTATGCGTAGGCAATTCTGGAAGGGTTATGTGGTTTACACCACTACTTGAGGACTTGCATATTCTACAGTTATGAGGATTCATTCGTGTGTTGTTGTGGATCTCTTGGAAGGAGTTAAGTAAAAGGTTTCTATATGATGAAGTGTTTACCTTATTAGTGGTTCAGGAATTATGACGAGATTCTTTTGTGATTGCATATTGGCACGTTAGGTGCGGTGAACGGAATGAGATTTGGAAGTAAGGATCAAGGTTGCGGTTCGGTATTGACAAGGATGTCACGAGCTCGGATGAGCAAGGAAAGGGGTTTGGATGTTTAGAGTAAGCTGGTATCGTCTTCAGTGTCACCTGAGATCGGTGGTGGTGTAAGAGTCTTTGCGTTTTGGTTGCAGGTTTCTTGGTTGGCTTTACAGCATTAGTGTGATCGGTGGTGTGGATGTGGGGACTTGTTACCTTGTGTGGAAGGTCGTGGGGTGTGACTGTTTAACCAAAGAATTAGATCCTTTGACTAAAGCTATTTCTAGGATGAACACGGGTTACTGATAATCAAGAAAATAGAGAAAAATGAATAATAGACAATATTGCAGAAATATAGAAAAGCGAAGTAAATTGTATTCGAGAATCAGATGCCTTTACAAGTTGTATTCTCCCTCCCTTATATAGGAGATTCTTTGATATAACATACAACTCTTGCTATGGTTGCTCATTAATGACTAATTATGACATTAATGAGGCGTTACAAAGGATAACGGTAATTGGGGTACGTTTACATAACGTTTGAGTAATCAATTGTGGGTTCTTGAATCTGCTCGTAGCTTTGTCTAGATTCATTCTGACTGTGCCTCTTCCCTGTTTTGATTAGGTTGAGTTTCTCGTGGCTGATAAGCTCGAGGGTTTATTGAATCGTGCCTCTTTGTTCCGTACCTCTTCAAAGAATCACATCCAGCTGTCGCGTTCTCCTGTGTCCACGTAACTGGCTGAGTTGTCAAAAGCTGACTTACGTGTGAGACTCTTTTTTACTAATACAGTTAGTCCCCCCACTTACCATATATTTATCGATTAATATTTGGTCAGTGGATATTCATTTATGGCGGGAATATTTTTCCGCCACTTTTCCTCCAAACATTGTATCCTTCTCTGCACCATAGGCGTCGTTTGTCACTTCAATTTAATGCTCATACCACGTGTTCTTTTCGGATTGGTTCTGCATTTACTCGGCACCTTTTAGGGCTTTTTGCGGTTGTATCAGTCCCGAAGTGACATCTTCAATTATGACTTTTAATCATTATTATTCCATGTTTGACGGTTGTCCTCAAGTATAAATACCTTTCTTCTTTTCTTTGCTTCCACGAAACACTTTCTATCTTTGTCTTTTGTAAAGAACTTTCTTCTTGCCTTTGTAAACATGTCTTCTTCAAACCAACCTAAGGGTGTAATAGATATTGAAAATTTAACACCATCTTCTGCTCCGACTAGGAGTCGGAGGGGTGGTAGACTTAGAAGTCTAGGATCCACTCCTTCGAGGGGCTCCTCTTCTTCTCAGATAGTTCCCTCTCCTTCCACTAGATCTCTAGTTTCTCCGAGGTTTAGGGTTTCTTGGTCTTTGTCTAGAGGTAGAGGTGAACGCCTTCGTGAACCTGGAGTTGATGAAATTGTCCCCGCCGATTTTGTCTTTGCTAGAGATAATCAAGTTCTTGTAGACCAGTCTTCTTCCCTTGAGAGTGTCGAAAGGTATCCAACCCTTATAACTGAGGGTCAGATTTCCCTTGTTCGTAGGGAGTGTTTTTGGAGGCCTGATTTCCCTGTCTACATTCCGAATAGTAATCAAAGAATAACTTCTTACAAGACGGGATACTCTTTTGTTTATACGTACCAATTCACTCTATGATTTAGACCCCCCATTGACCCAGTCATAATTGAATTCTGCCATTTTTTCAATATCTTCTTAGGAAAAGTTGGTCCGCTTGTGTGGCGAGTTGTCGCATGTGTTTAGGAGTTTAGCTTCTTTAGCCTCGGTTCCTTTTACTCTCAACCATCTTATTCATCTCTACTCTCCTACCTTATTTCGTGAAGGGGTTTTCACTCTGACTGCTAGAAGCAAAAGAGTGCTGGTAACCCCTGGAGATGATAAGGATAGGGGTTGATACCTCCGGTATGTTGCTGTACCCACTGTTGGTTTAGTGGGTGAAGAAAATCTTCCCTTCCCTGAGAAGTGGAATCGCGTAGGTGAGTATGCTTTAGCTCACATCTATTTATTTTTCCTTGTTCTAACTTGAGATGTTTTATTAACACCGTATCTATTTCTTTTTCTCTCAACAATCATGGATACGGTTGAGAATGTCTCCGGTATCCGTGATTGGGTAGAAAAATTATTGTTCGTTGCTCCTTTAGAAGAGAGATCTTGGAAGTACCTCGTTGGGAGGTATGGTTATCATGTAAAGACCCACGGTAAGTGAAGCTCTTG
Source organism: Nicotiana paniculata (assembly GCA_005239505.1). Classification (NCBI taxonomy): domain Eukaryota; kingdom Viridiplantae; phylum Streptophyta; class Magnoliopsida; order Solanales; family Solanaceae; genus Nicotiana; species Nicotiana paniculata. The sequence goes on along the minus strand of ML302373.1, from coordinate 6,128 downwards.
TTCTTGCTTCTTTCCTTACTCGAGTCTCTTCTTTCTTTGTCACTTAACATTTTCCCTTTTAATAGGGTTCTCTGCTTATGGGGTGTCTGCTTCGTCTATCCCGAAGATGTCTTTGGCTCAGGCCCAAGAAATTATTGTTGGTTCATCTTCCTCGAAGAGGAAGATTGGTGAGTCTCGTTCGTAGAGGAAGAAGAAGAAGAAGAAGAAGAAGAAGGTGCTTTAGTACACAGGCCACAGAGAAGGCGGGTGGTTTCAAATGATGAGTTTACACCCATGACCTTGCCTTCCGTGTCAGTGGCTGAGCCCTCTATCCTTGAGGATGTTTCACATTCCCCCATTCATAATTCTGTGGATTGCCTGTTCCATGAAGGTTTTGATCTTGCTCCTGACGATGTCCCTTTGGTGCTGTCTTTCCTACTTCTTTAAGAGAAGCTGTCTCATCTGCTCCTTTGGCTATTACGGCTTCTGCTGTTGCTTTGCCTGTAGCTTTCTCAACTCTTCAAACCTCTGTGCCTGCTGCATTGTCTGTGGTTTCTCCAACTCCTCAACCCTCTGTGCCTGTTGCTACTTTATCTCTGCCTGCTTCCATGCCTTCCGCTAGGGAAGTAGGGTCTTCCAGCAGAGAGATGCGGCATGTGGTAATAGAGGTTCCAGCTGAGGGGAATCTTTTCAAGAAAATGGATGAGTCCGAAGTGTGGCTCAAGCCTTCGATAGGTCCCACTGAGAAAGCCAAGCAGCCAGCCACAATGCTCTTACATGGGCCAATGAAATTGTGCATACCTCTTTGAAGGTATGATGCAGGCTCTCCTATTTCATTTTCGTACATGAAATTTACCATATCTGACTGGTTTTATTTCTTGTAGATTAATCTTATGGGCATGGAGCTCATGAAGAGGATCTCAAATACAGATCAGGAGACAAAAGAGTTGCAGGTCGATGCTGATAATTAGAAAGCACAGTACGATAGCCTAAGGATTGACATGGATGCCTTAGAAGAGGAAATGAGTACCTTGAAGCGGCAGATAAGGCTCATGGCGGCAGAACTGGCAGTAGAGAAGGCTTCTTCCAGTCAGGCTGATAAAGACAAGATTGTTCTGGAGTCCTCATTTGCAGAGCAGTTGTCCCGTGCCTTAGAGAAGATTAGAGACTTGAAAAATTTGTTGAAGCAGAAGGAGGAATACTCAAGCGAGCTCGTGCAATCACTCACTCGGACTCAAGAGGACCTTCGTAAGGCTTTAGATAAAGCTCAAACTATGGACGATTCGATTGTACCGTTAAGGGTCGCCCATGAAGCTGCTGAAGCGGAAAACGACAGATTGAGAACTGAGCTTCAAGTATGGGCAAGGGATTATGAGGATCTTGAAGAGGTGGCTGTTGTTGATGTGAGCTGGGCGTATATGAATTCACGCCTTGACACGTTGACGAAAATGAGTCAAGAGGGTTTTGACCTTAGTGCTAAAATAGCTAAAACTAAGGAATCCATGGAGAAGGCTCAACAAGGTCATAACCTTTCTTCACCTGATGGTGAGACTCCAGTCGCTCATGCCTCTTCATCCCTAGTTTCTCCCGCTCCTTCTGCCAGTGAAGTTAACCCCCCTCCTGAAGAAGTTTAGTTGGTTCACCCCTCTTTTTTTTCTTTGTCTCAATTGGTGGTTACCCCCAGTCCCATCGGGGGTAAATTT
>ML302372.1:0-16232 GCA_005239505.1 Nicotiana paniculata | reverse complement strand
TAATTAAATCCATGATTTATCGAATAAAAGATGATTAGTTTTTAATAATTAATTATTAAAACTGCATTACGTAAAGTAAACACCATTCGTCTATTATTTAGTTAACTATAAATTTATAATTCCTTGATAATAATGATGTGCCTAATTTTAAATAATTTTAAAGGATGAATTATGAATATGCAATGCAAAATAAATTCACAATTAACACTAAAATTCAACAAAAATCTGTGAAATTAATTTATTTTATCGAATTTTGTAGGAGTATATGGCGGGTAAAAAATCACATGCTCACAGCTGCCCCTCTTTGCTCGGAAACATGAAGAGTTTTCGGGCAAAGACAAAGTGAGCGGCGATAAACGACTTTTACTTATTCATATGTTCCATTGTGAAGCGTTTTTGAAAAGTTTGACCGAACCCTGCTTCAAGGTTGCCTACATATCCTTGGCTATAAAGGAATCAAGTCAGTGTAGTTCTTGAAGTTTTGGTAGCTGGGACTACCGAGTAATTGTGGTTTCACTGCGGTTGCTGCTGCTAATCTCCTTATCACACCTAAGTACAAAACGAAGGACTAACTAAAACCTATCAGCTACTAAATTACAAGATTCCTATCTTGGTCTTGAGCCTTGATCTTTTGCCGATTCTAACCTGGATCCTGATGCTTGTTAGTTGCAGATGCTTGTTTTGTCTTGTCGTTCCTCAGATCAAAACAGGACATACTGGACGGATGACTTCAATCTCGTCCTGAATAGTCCACATCTACCCCATTTATGCATTTTTCTCTTTCTTCTTTTGGTTTTGTTGTTTCGGATCGAAACTTCTTCTTTTGATCCTCTCGAGTTCCAATGTTCGAGAAACGTACTCTGCAAAAAATCAAGACAAGCGAACGAAATTTTCTGCCCCAGTTTTCACTAGGAAATTTCGTGAGTTATTGTAATAAAATCTATGCTATTTTATTATTGAAAGTAATAAAAGGCCGGAACCTGTGTACCCGGAGTGAATGCTGACTAGGGGACTAGGGATTGGAGACCCTATGTTGGAAAAGATCGACAGGCTATGCTGTCGTCAAGAAAAGATCGCCAGGTTATGCTGGTGTCCGGGTAAGGATCAACAGGTTATGTTGTTGTCACAAAGGAAATCACTAGGTTATGCCAATGTCCGAAGATGATCAACAGGTTATGATGTTGTCAGAAATAGAGAGTACTGGGTTATGCCAGTGTCTGGAGATGATCAGCAGGTTGTGCTGTTGTTAGAAATAGAGATTACTGGGTTATGCCAGTGTCTGGAGATGATCAAAAGGTTATGCTGTTGTCCGGAAAGGTCAACATGTTATGCTGTTGTCCGGGGAAAAGAGAGTGATCAACAGGTTATGTTGTTGTCAGAAAGATCACCAGGTTATGCCGGTGTCTGGAAAGGTCAACAGGTTATGCTGTTGCCTGGGGAAAAGGGAGCGACCAACAGGTTATGCTGTTGTCAGAAAGATCACCAGGTTATGCCGGTGTCTGGAAAGCTCAACAGGTTATGTTGTTGTCAGAAAGATCACCAGGTTATGCCGGTATCTGGAAAGGTCAACAGGTTATGCTGTAGCCTGTGCAAAAGGGAGTGATCAACAGGTTATGCTGTTGTCAGAAAGATCACCAGGTTATGCCGGTATCTGGAAAGGTCAACAGGTTATGCTGTAGCCTGTGCAAAAGGGAGTGATCAACAGGTTATGCTGTTGTCAGAAAGATCACCAGGTTATGCCGGTATCTGGAAAGGTCAACAGGTTATGCTGTAGCCTGTGCAAAAGGGAGTGATCAACAGGTTATGCTGTTGTCAGAAAGATCACCAGGTTATGCCGGTGTCTGGAAATGTCAACATGTTATGCTATTGCCTGAAATAAAAGATCACTGGGTTATGCCAGTGTTTGAGGATGATCAACAGGTTATGCTGTCGTCAGGAAGATCACCAGGTTATGCCGGTGTCTGGAAAGGTCAACAGGTTATGTTGTTTCCCCGAAAAAGGGAATGACCAACAGGTTATGCTGTAGTCAGAAGAAGATCACCAAGTTATGCCGGTGTCTGGAAAGGTCAACAAGTTATGCTATTGCCTGGGGAAAAGAGATCACTGGGTTATGCCAGTGTCAGGATATGATCAACAGGTTATTGTGTTGTCAGAAAGATCACCAGGTTATGCCGGTGTCTGCTTGGGAGTGGGACCCTATGTTGGCATCAACTGAGGACTGGGATATCCTTGGTTGGAAAAGGTTTGGATAGGGATTGGGGACCCGATGCTACTTTAGGATTGCATCATTTCAACTTCATTTCTTCTTTTTATTTTTCTTTTTTCTCTTTTTTATTTTATTTTATTTTATTTATTTATTCTCTTTTCATGCATGCGGGAAAGGATTTTTAGGAGGAAACTTCCCTTTTTTGGAGTCAATGCTGCAGAGCTCATTCTAGCCCTTGCGCAATTTCTTTTGGTTGCACATGCTTGTTGTATGATTGCTTTCGAGTTGCACCTGTTTCAGATTTTCAAATAAAGAACAACTCGTTAGTTTGAAACGGTGGTTGGTTTTGCTGCCTTGATTTTCAACTTCTTGATCTCAGTTCTTTTGATGAAGATCTCAACCACTTGCTTGCTTGCTGGGATTGGGTTTCATCTCTAATCCCGGGGGCCTTGGCTTTCCAGATTTCACCATGGCGATCGGTCACGTGGGACCCAATATTTTATTTTGCCTTTGTAGGCTTTTCACTTGCTTTTTCGTTTGGATTTTCAGAGTATTGGGGAGGAGTTTTGGCCCCTCAAATTCTGCTGTGACGGTTAGTCGTGTGGGACTTAACCTTTCCAACTTTATTTCGCCTTTATTGGCTTTTCATTTCTGACTTTTCTTCCAACTGTAACTTTAGGTCATTTGGAATGTTTCGGCTTTTCAAACCTTGCCAAGATGGTTAGCCACGTGGGGCTCAACCTTTCAACTTCAATCGCCTTTATAGGCACTTCAATTTGATTTCCTCTTTTCACGGCTTTGAGTTTGAAGTATCGGCCGCTTCAGCCAGTCGGGATCGACTCGATGCCCCTGATGAGGCTGGGTGCCTTTTGCATATTAGCCGTGTCAAATGAGAGCCCTGTAAATCAGTATTGCCATCCTTTCATTGCCTTAGTTTCGGAATAAAGTTAGACCGAAATGGATTCAAAGAAAAATAAATGACAGAATGGACAATGAATTTAAACAAAAAGTATCCCTTTTGGGGGAAAGGAAAGAAGGACTTATCTAGAGTGCATGCGGACTTCAATGATCATGACATGCCTTTTGGACTGGATATCTGATCTGTGTAAACCGTCCGACTCTCAGAAATTCATCACAACTATCACCCTGAGATCGAGAAACCTTGCCCCGGACTGCGTCCATATCAGTGATCCATTATCCTTTTCGATTAGTGGAGCCCTTTACGGGTTTTCACCTACTAACCTCTCTCATTTCTCTTTTTACCGTCGTATTGTAATTCTCTTTGCGAGTTTTCACTAACAAGACTCTCTCATTTTCAATTTCTCTACTCACCGTCGCCTTACAGTGCCCGTGTGGTTTTTCACCGATAAGACTCTCTCATTTTAATTTCTCTCATTGCTTGTATCAGCTCCGAACAAACTGTATCCTCCAATTTTGGACATCTTTTCCGATTTATCGGAAGGACTTGAACAGGGTTTTGGTGCAAAGAAATTGTATTGAATCACAACTTTGGAACCCCTCTGGCGACACATTACCGAATCTTAACACTTGCCCCAGCTTAAACTCTTGGGGAAATGTGGATCTTTATTTTGGTGTGACTGAACCCCATGGAGAGGCTGCCTACATATCCTTTCGGAATCAAGTCGAACGTAGTTCAGGAAACTTTTGTTTTTGTTTTTGATTTTTTGTTTTTCTTTTTCCTTTTTTATTTTCTCTCTTTTTTTATTTTTTTTAATTTTATATATATATACCTTTTTTTTTTCAATGACAAAACTTCGGGTTCCAAAGAGGGTAATCAAAGAAGAGTAACCGGCCCAAATGGTTTGCAAAAAGGGTTAATGGTGTTTGGGTAGCGAGAATGGAAGCCTTCGTCATCCCAACCGGAAAACACTTGCAGATATATAGAGGATCAAACATAGTACCTTTTGACGGCATATGCATTGACATCCATTTCGGGGTCATTTCCTTTGATGTCTCCCAGGTATAACGCTCTTTTTGGTAGCAATTTCCTTATGATGTATGGACCTTTCCAGTTTGGGGCGAATTTCCCTTTCGCTTCTTCGTGGTGCGGAAGGATACGTCTTAAAACGAGTTTCCCTACCTCGAAGTTCCTAGGTCGCACTTTCTTGCTGTAAGCGCGGGCCATTCTTCTCTGGTATAATTGTCCGTGGCACACTGCGGCCATTCTTTTCTCATCAATTAGAGTTAATTGCTCCAGTCGGGTCTTGACCCACTCATTGTCTTCAATTTCTGCTTCGACAATAACCCGAAGGGAAGGAATTTCAACTTCAGCGCGTATCATGGCTTCTGTGCCATAAACCAATAGGTAAGGGGTAGCTCCAACCGATGTACGCACGGTCGTGCGGTATCCCAACAATGCAAAAGGCAACTTTTCATGCCATTGCCTAGATGTTTGAATCGTTTTCCTGAGAATTTTCTTGATGTTTTTGTTTGCTGCTTCAACGACACCATTTGCTTTGGGCTGGTAAGAGGTCGAGTTGCGGTGTGTTATGTGGAACTGTTCACACACCTCTCTCATCAAGTTACTGTTTAGATTTGCAGCGTTGTCGGTAATGATAGTTTTTGGGATGCCAAAACGACAGATGATATTAGTGTGCACGAAATCCACCACCACTTTCTTAGTGAAAACTTTGAACGTGACGGCCTCGACCCATTTCGTGAAATAGTCGATAGCAACCAAGATGAATCTGTGCCCATTTGAGGCCCTTGGCTCGATTGGCCCAATGACATCCATTCCCCAAGCAATAGATGGCCAGGGCGCCGACATAGGATGCAGTTCTGAAGGTGGCGCATGGATTAGGTCGCCATGTATTTGACACTTATGGCACTTTCGGAGGAAACCGAAACAATCTTTCTCCATGGTCATCAAATAATATCCAGCCCGCAAGATTTTCTTTGCGAGGACGTACCCATTCATGTGGGGACCGCATAATCCTGAGTGGATCTCGCCCATGATATTTTCAGCTTCTTTGGCGTCTACACATCTTAACAAATTTAGATCGGGTGTCCTTTTATATAGTACTTCCCCACTTAGGAAGAAACTGCTGGCGAGCCTTCGGATGGTTCTCTTTTGGTCCCCGTTGGCCTGCTCAGGATATTCTTTTGTCTTCAAAAATCTTTTAATATCATAATACCATGGTTGGACATCATACTCTACTTCGACCGTGTTGCAGTAACCATGTCTCTCATTGATTTGGATCTCCAATTGGTCGATGCGAACATTACCTGGATAGGGTAGCATTGCAGCTAAGGTGGCCAAGGCATCAGCTAACTCATTGTGGCGCCGAGGAATATACCTGAACTAGACGATTTTGAATCGTTTACTAAGATTCTCCACCTGCTACCTGTAGGGAAGGAGTTTAACATCTCGAGTTTCCCACTCTCCCTGAGCCTGCTTAATGGCCAAATCAAAGTCCCCCATGATCAACAATTCTTCTACATCCATGTCAACGGCCATGTTCATGCCCATTATACAAGCTTCATATTCGGCAGTATTATTTGTGCAGAAGAAACGGAGGTGGGCCGTGGCTGGGTAGCATTGTCTCGCGGGTGAAATCAAGATTGCCTCTATCCTGATACCTTTCACATTGGCTGCCCCGTCGAAGAACATTTTCCAGGTGTCAGCGCCTTCCGAGATTACTTCGATGGAATTGATTTCTTCATCCGGAAAATAAGTGCTCAAGGGCTGGTATTCATCATCGACCAGATTTTCAGCTAGATGATCGGCCAATTCTTGAGCTTTCGTAGCCGTGCGAGTGACATAGACAATATCGAATTCTGTGAGCAAGATTTGCCATTTGGCTAATCTTCCGGTGGGCNTTAAAGGTTGGTATTCGTCATCGACCGGATTTTCGGCTAGATGATCGGCCAATGCTTGGGCTTTTATAGCCGTGCGAGTGACATAGACAATATCGAATTCTGTGAGCAAGATTTGCCATTTGGCTAATCTTCCGGTGGGCATTGGCTTTTGGAATATGTACTTCAAAGGATCCAGCCTCGTGATGAGGTAGGTGGTGTAAGCCAGCAGATAATGTCTGAACTTCTGAGCCACCCAATTTAGAGCGCAACAGGTCCTTTCTAACTGAGAATACTTGGCCTCGTAGTTTGTGAATTTCTTACTTAAGTAATAAATGGCTTGCTCTTTCTTCCCGGTTGCATCGTGTTGCCCGAGAACACACCCAAAAGAATTTTCTAACACTGTCAGGTATAGGAACAAAGGCCTCCCTGGTTCTGGTGGGACTAACACTGGAGGATTTGATAGATATTCTTTGATCTTGTCAAAAGCGCCTTGGCACTCGTCTGTCCATTCGATGGCCACATCTTTTTTCAATAGCTTGAATATAGGCTCGCATGTGGAGGTCAACTGAGCGATGAACCTGATGATGTAATTCAACCTACCCAATAGACTCATGACTTCCTTCTTGGTTCTTGGGGGTGGGAGACCCCGGATGGATTTTATCTTTGTTGGATCCAACTCGATGCCCCGTCGACGACTATAAATCCCAGTAATTTTCCGGATGGAACTCCGAAAGCGCATTTGGCCGGGTTTAACTTCAAATTATATCTGCGCAGGCGTTAAAAGAATTTCCTCAAATGCTGCACATGGTCATTTTGGGTTCTGGACTTAATGATCACATCATCCACGTACACCTCAATCTCCTGATGCATCATGTCGTGAAATATGGCGATCATGGCCCTCATATAAGTAGCCCCAGCACTCTTTAAACCAAACGACATGACCCGGTAACAGTATGTGCCCCAGGGTGTAGTGAAGGCTGTCTTTTCTGCATCTTCTTCATCCATCAACACCTGGTGATATCTGGCATAGCAATCGACAAAAGACTGTACCTCATGTTTGGCACAATTGTCAACTAAGATGTGTATACTTGGCAGCGGAAAATTATCTTTGGGACTGGCTTTATTTAGATCTCGGTAGTCGATACATACTCGGAACTTTCCGTCCTTTTTAGGCACCGGAACCACATTGTCTAGCCAGGTAATGTATTGGACCACTCCGATTATTCTAGCCTTTAGTTGTTTAGCGACCTCTTCTTTGATCTTGTCACTCATGTCTGTTTTGAACTTCCTCTGCTTTTGTTGGACCGGTGGATGACCGGGGTAGGTTGGAAATTTGTGCACCACCAAGTCCATACTTAGTCCGGGCATGTCGTCGTAGGACCAAGAAAATACGTCCTTGAATTCTAATAGGAGTTGAATCAAGGCGTCTTTGGTCTTTTCATCCGCATTGACACTTATCATGGTTTCTCGAATCTCTTCTTCACTGCCCAAGTTAACGGGTTCCGTTTCGTTTAAATTTGGCTTAGGCTTATTCTCGAATTATTCTAATTCTCGATTTATTTCCCTAAAAGCCTCTTTTTCGTCATATTCCAGTTCTTGATTCATTATTTCGAGGTTAGACGACGTATTAGGATCAGAGCAGGAAGTCCGCAAGCATGTCATATTTTTTAAAGCCGCATTATTAGGACTGAAAAAATAAGAAAAGTAACAAAAAATCAGAAAGAATAGTAGACGATGAAATTTTGATTTCATTTCATTGAATTTGAACATAGGAGGGTTTACATCGAAATTTAAAGGCAAGAATTTAAAACTTAAGTTGCACCCTGAAATATCTCATAGTGCAGAAAGGATGGCAAAAGCTGAACTACTGAGACTCCCGCCGGACGGGGAATGGAGTAGCCTCCCTGTTTTGCAACTTGGCGTCAGGTCCCATATACTGTACTTCGGCAGTGCTGGAGCCCTCTCCTGGTTAGACCATATGAGCCTCTTACAACATTTGCCTCATTGCTCCGCATATTTCTTCTATTTCTTCGGCCGTGAAAACTTCTTATTCTTCTTCCACGTATTTTGGCTTGACAAATGATGCGGTGATATGTGGGATTGGCTGAGGCAATACCCAGCCATTTTTCTTGCGATGGTCAGCCCATTGTTCATCGTCTGGGGTAGCTTGAAACCCTATGCCGAAAAACTTTTTATTGGCAAGCAAAGTGACGGGTTCTTTAATGCCTTGCAAAGACATCCCGAGCCCTTTTCCGGGTGTGTACCCATGTTTGATCATGTCGCCGGTGACCATAATTGATGCGTTTGAGAGGAAGGGTTGAGGGCATGGGGTTCCTTCCTCATGCCGATCTGGTAGACTATGTGCTGGCTGCCCTCTCTTGCTTCCAGGTATGGGGCTAATGGGTCCCTGTAAATAGATTGCTCGTCTTCCCTATGGACCACGATTTCCTGGATCTCATATTCGAATTTAACCATCTGGTAAAGAGTGGATGACACTACCCCCGCCGCATGGATCCAAGGCCTTCCCAAGAGATAATTGTAGGAAGTATCCATATCCATGACCTGGAATGTTACTTCGAAGTCTACAGGGGCGATTGTCAAAACCAAATCAATCTCCCCGATCGTGTCTCTTTTGATACCATCGAATGCACGAACACACACATTGTTGGGCCTGATTCTTTCAGTCCCGATCTCCATTCATAGTAAGGTTGATAGAGGGCAAATATCAACCCCAGACCCACCGTCCATCATAACTCTCTTCACGTAGTAACCTTCACATTTAACAGTTAAGTGGAGAGCTTTGTTGTGGGTGGCCCCTTCCGGGGGCAAATCATTTTTGCTAAACGAAATCCGGTTGATCTCAAAAAATCGTTCTGCCATCCTCTCCATTTGCTCGACTGTGGTGTTGGCCGGAACGTATGCTTCGTTGAGGGTTTTAATTAGGATCTTCTGATGCTTGCTTGAATTCACCAGCAATGATAGAAGCGAGACCTGGGCGGGGGATTTTCTGAGCTCCTCGATTATGGCGTATTAAGAGGTTTTCATATTCTTGAAGAATTCTTCTACCTCTCCAGCACTGATCAGACTTTTGGGCGGAAAGCGTTTCAACTTGCCTTTGTTTAGCTCTTCCGGGTCGAGGTATTTCTCTGAAGAGTTTATATCACCTGTTTCCCCGGTAATCTCTTTCCCTTTGTATGTCACCACCGTCCGGCGGTAATTCCATGGGACGACATTAGTATTCTTTATGGGAGTTTGCAACGTGCGGCTAATAACCACGGGATCATTCAGCCTTGGTGAAATTATTGGCCCCCGCGCCGCATACGTCCCCTTCGGGACATATATTTTTGAGCCATTCATTATTGCCCTGTTGAATTGTAACCTTCTGGGAGGGCTCAACACAGTTTGTTCTTTCCTGTGTGCCTTGGGGATGTAAAGGACAGCATCTTTAGAGGGTCCCTTATTTGTCTTAGTCTCAGTCTGCTCCGTGACTTGGGGGACGGGGTTACTCTTTCTCATCTCCTTGGCTGGATTGGGTGCCGTCTAAGGTTTTCTTTCTAAATCTGCGATGGCGATGATGGCCTTTAGAGCTGGATCAAAATCCTGGTCCTCGCAAATCATGCCGATGACGGGCCCATGATTGTGAGCGGGCAGTGGATTGTTTGCCACATTGGGAGCTTCTTCGTCCCTTAAAACAACTTTCTTTTGTTCTATAAGTCTTTCCACGACCCTTTTGAGGGTCCAACAGCCCTCTGTGTCGTTCCCTTTTTCTCCGGAATGGTAAGCACAACTGGTACCCCGTCTATATGAGGGTGATCGGGGATTCTGCCTGTTTGGTGGTACGGGTTGCAGGAGCCCCATCTGGACCAATTTTGGGAAGAGGCTGGAATACGGCTCTCCGATGGGAGTAAAATTAAGTCTCCTTGGTGGCTCTCTGGGGTAGGCATTGTACGGGTAGCTATTTTGAGGCGGGCGTTGATTATATGGAGCTGGGGACGATGGTTATTTTTCGGGGGTGGAGTTCTATTTTGATTGTATTGTTGTGGCGGCCTGGGATGTGGCTGAGCGTTCATTACCGCATAGGGAAAAGGGGGCAAAGCATAAGCTGTATCTTGGTGAGGATAGTAATGTTGGGAGGCTTTAGGAAATGGGCGTGGGTATTGTCGAGGTTTCTCGACATCGGAAACCATCATGGCCTCTTCTTCTTTCTTTTTCCTGCTGGCCACAACCCCGGATCCGCTTTGGATGGCCTGAGAGTTCGCTCTTATGGCAGATTGGCTCAGGATACGACCAGTTTTTAGCCCGTTCTCCACCATTTCTCCAATTTTAATTGCTTCCGCGAATGGTTTGCCCATGACGGACATCATATTTTGGAAGTAATCAGCTTCCTGTGCTTCTAGAAAAATGCTAACCATTTCAACCTCATCCATCGGAGGTTTGACCTTGGAGGCTTGCTCACGCCATTTGATGACGTACTCTCTGAAACTCTCTGAGGGTTTCTTTTTGAGATTGGATAGTGAGTTCCTATCGGGAGTGATGTCCACATTGTATTGAAATTGTCGAACTAAGTCCCGTGCCAAGTCATCCCATATGTGCCAACGGGATATATCCTGGTCCATGTACCATTCTGATGCAATTCCCGTCAAACTTTCTCCAAAATATGCCATGAGAAGTTCCTCCTTCCCACCTGCTCCCCCGAGCTGGTTGCAGTACCTTTTGAGATGGGCTATGGGGTCTCCATGTCCGTCATATTTTTCGAACTTGGGGGTTTTGAATCCGAGAGGCAGATGGACGTGCGGGAACATGCACAAATCTGCATAGGAGACACTTTTCTGCCCGCTCAGCCCCTGTATATTTTTGAGGCTCTGTTCAATACTCTTCATTTTCTGAGTTATTTCTTCGTTCTCGAAGCTTTTCTTATCCTGTCCCAAAGTGAACTCGGGCTGAGTTTGTTGGGGATATGCATTGGGAGTAGCATGAGCGTTATCCTGATGGACGGATGGTGTTTGGAATGTGAATGCTGGCGGCTCGAAACTTGGCCCGGAGATAGTTGGTGGGGTCGTGGCGGAGATTGGTGGTGCAGTGAAAATGTTGGAAGACACATCAGAAAACAAGGCCTGGGGCGAACCTCAGAAGGCCTTCCGGCAAAGTGAGCCGACACAGTTGGATATCCAAATGGCTTGGCTGTNGCGGCAACGCAGAGTCCAATTCTCTTCAGCTGTTGCGGACTCAGATGTTGGGATGACTGGATTTAGGTCTTCCATGGTGGAGTTGATGATTGGCAGGTGACTTTCAGATGTCATTTCTATGCTCCCTTTTGATCTAGTGAAGTAAGGATGGGAAGCCAGGTTACCGCAAAACCAAACACCTTAAAATACCTTTAGATTGAGCCAACAAAACGTTAGTTTAAAACATTTATCACATAGGCAAATCACACGTACGGGGTATGTAATGCACCTGATGCCTTTCTACATGTATTTGCCACAGTTGTGTATTTCATCCCAGCTTTATCTCTTGGTTTGTTTTTCTTTCTATTATTATTTTTTTCCTTTCCTTTGTTTTTGCGTCTGCTATTTATTTCCTCGCTCGGTTTCCTTTCTTATGGTTATGATCGAATCCTATGTGGATTGCCTACGTATCACGGCACCACGTGAATCAGATCATCACTTAGTTCATGCTAGAAAAAACCCAAAGAGATGCATATATCATTTTCTAAAGCTTCATTCTAAAAATTTCCATTCATTAAATAAACACTTTTGATTACAGAAAATTAACAGCCCATTTTGTGGAATTACAGAGTTTGCAAAATAGACTTGACACATATTTTCGAAAATATAAAGACTACTGTGGACTCAACATATGACTACGACTAGAAAAGTGAAGTACAGACTCAAAAATATCAAGAATACATTAGTGCTTTCATTGCTCAAGGGGCCGGTGGGGCATCATTCGGCCTTGCCACGGGCTTGCGTGCTATGTCTTGTCGGAGGCGGTAAAGGTCGTCCATTATCTTGTGGACGAAGATCATTACTGCTGAGAAGAAAGTGGTCCGAGTCATATCTTCGCATTCCTGACATCTGGTGACGTTGTAGTCAGCTATCTCTTGGACCCTGCGCCTGATAATACCCTTCCCATGAAGCAGGCGCCCGATTTGTTGGGATCTCGCTTCTAAAGTTTGGACATCCTTGTGACTCTGTTCTTGCCATTTTTTCAACTCTTTTTCTAACCGAGCCATCATGGCATAACACTGTTCCCTCTCTATTTTAAACCTTTTTGCCTGTTTGGCCATCTCGTTCTCGACGGCGGCCAATTTTTCTTTCAAGCCCACGACTTCCTGGTCATATTTCCTTTTTAGTCTCTGAACAAATTCTGTTCTTTCTTCTGTACGTCTCGTCAATCTTGCCCGAACTTCGGCCAGTTCTTCTTCAGCTTTGTCTAACTCATTCCCATAGCTACATACTTTATGCCTTAGGCTGTTGATAAGCCTTTCATCGGTCTTGCTTCTCTCTGGGTTCTCAGCGCCTGTTTTCAGTTCCTGTATCTGGGCCCGGAGGACTTCATTTTCTTGGGCTAATCTATTTTTATCCCCTTCGATCGAGGCAGTATGTAGAATGTTTTCGAACTTGATTTCACTGACCTAGGCCTCCAATTTGCTTATGGTGGCTCGGTAGCTGTTCTCTTTTTCTAACCAAGCCCAATGCTCTTGAGTTTGCTCGACGAATTGCTGTACATGGGGTCTCTTTGCGGGTCGTTCTTGCTCTTGATGCTCCCTACCTCTTACACCGTACCAAGAGGTGTAGGCGGGTTCCACTTCCCCTTTGGATAAGTCTCTCACTCGAGTTTGAGGTTCTAAAAACCTGCACTCATTCCAAATTTGACGGACCCTGCCTTCAGGAAATGAAACTCTTGGGCATAACTCGATGGCTTGTTGGCTTAAATCTCATCATGGGGAACACCCTGTTGCCTCCCCAACTAGCGTAAGGCCTGGTGCGGGGCATATGGCTGAATGCTTCGCAGGCCCATTAACAGGAGATAGCAAACCTCAGTAGACATATTGATAACCTCGTTGAGAGGGAGCTACCCGAACGTCCACTCGATTTGGTTGGCAGCCAGTGAGCTCAAGTATGAGTGCCAGGCTTCCGTTCCTTCAGGGAATTGGTGGCCTTTTACCCGAGTACCATGTTCCTAGATGCAGTTCAAACCGGTTAAACCATAGTTCATGTAGCCCGGGCGGTGACAGAGGTGTTCGATCAGCCAGATTTGTAGGAGCAGGTTGCACTCCTCAAAGAATTTTCCCCCAGATTGGCAAACTGTCAGAGCACGGTAAATCTCGGCTAAGACCATCGGTATCAGTGTGCCATTGGACTTTTTCATCATGAAGTCTGCTATTCCCACAAGTCCGATGTCTATGCATCCGTCACTTCTTGGGCAGATCAAGGTGCCCAAGAATGCTACCACAAAAGCTAGCCTCCGACGGGCTTCCCATTTAGCCTGATCTTTGTGAGTTAGACCAATGTTGTTAGCCTCATAACCCTGGGGATCTCCATAACGTCTGTAAAGAAAGTAGAAAGTGAAGAAGCCTTCGAACAAGTGTGGATCTTGGACGTCCCGGCTAATGTTCAACAGATCCAAAAACTTGTGGGGAGTCACCGCCCTGGGTGCCACTGGGTACCGACTTCTGAGATTGTCATTGAGACCATCATACCCCGTTATTTCCTCTAGCGTGGGTATCAATTCAATGTCCTAAAAGTGGAATACATTGTGGGCGGGATCCCAGAACGGCACTAGAGCCTCGACAATGTCCAACCTCGGCTTGATCTTTAAGAGGCCAGTAAGTCTCCCTAAAGCTTTTATAAAAGACTTTCTACTGGTTTCCCCCAAGTTGCTCCACCACATATGGAGTCCTTGAGGGATTTCCTCGACCGCTTTGAAGGGGATGTTTTCGACTGTATTCATCCTGCACATTCGTTCTTTTTGATTAAGACCACAATTTTTTTTTTTCGAAAAGTGTCATTTTGGCAAAGGGTTTTGTAATGAAGAAAAATGGACCACCTTTGCGAATACGGACTTTTAAGGCTGTGTTCGCGAATTGGGTCGAAATTTAAAGACAAAACACAGGCGGCCATTTTTACAAAACGGCCTTCCGGCGCCCCACTTGGGCGATCAGTCTATAATGGCGTTACCTAATTTTATTTAGGGCTATATCCGTTTGATTTTGAAAAAAAAAATGGAGTTGGACCCGATGAGGGTTGCCTACGTATCCCACACCCGTGAGAATCAAACAAAGCGTAGTTCGTAAAAAATCCTGATTGACTAAGAATATACACCCACTCATTTTGTTTTATATATATTTTTTCCCGAAATTTTGGCAGAGTTTCGGGATAACTATGAGGATTTCAAAACAGGGTGAATTCTCTATTCTACCTAACTCTTGGTTTTTCTGTCCATTTTTTGGTTTAGCGGGTCAATACACAAGCTGAGACAAATAAATGCATACGTAGCAAATAAGATGCATCAGGGTAGTCTTTCATTTCGGGTACACCTGTCCTAGACGGACCCAACCCCTGTGTTGAGTCCCCTAAGTCAAATGCACATGATGAAAATAAGCGTTCCTACTAGGGATCCTGCATGAGGTTTTATTATTCTAGGTTTAAACCTGAGGTTTTGTTCTAGACCAGGCTTACCCGAGCGGACAGCTCGAGCCGAGGTCGGGGCAGCGTACCGGGAATACAGAAGCTTCACCGGCTTTGCAACTTATCCGTACCTCGTTCTAAAATTTGGATATGACTCTAACAGAAAAGAAGTCACACGAAGTGCACACTTCCCAGATGATTTAGAAGACTCAGAGAGGAGAGGGTTTCAACGCAATTTTATATACAGTTCAGATAATATCAAAGCGCTAAAAAGAAGCATTTAGCACATTAGGTTTAAACATATAAAATCAGATAATAAAGCCAAATATAACAGCTATTTTAAGCTCGAATTCTTAACCCTGAACCGGAGATCCTGGGTTCTACTCCTCAGCAGAGTCGCCAGAGCTGTCACACCTCATTTTTCACCTACCCCCGAATTAATGAAGGGGTAATAAGGGAGATTTTCCACTTTATGTGACATTATTCAGATTTGGGATTTATTTATTTACTTCAGAGTCGCCACCCGGATTTTTGACGATACTCCGGGACACCGTGTTATTTAAAAATCCCAAACCGAGGAAATTTTGACTCTGTTCTAATTGGTCTGCGACCAGAAATCCGAGTAAGAAATTCTGTTAACCCGGGAGAAGGTGTTAGGCATTCCCGAGTTCCGTGGTTCTAGCACGGTCGCTTAACTATTCACATTTGGCCTAATTATCTGATTATTTATATGTTTTAAACCTACTGTTCTTTTTAGCCTTTTTTTTCATTTTTTGGCCGCTTTTATGGATTTATCTTGAAACAAGTCACGATGGCGTGCACTTGTTTGTTTTTGGACACATTATAACTGCGCCACATGAAATGCACCCGCAATTACAACATGTGATTTTTATTAAAATTTGAAGTTGAAGACGGGAACATGAGTTGTCGCACCCGAGTGTAGATTACGTAGTCAAGACTATGGTTATGACAATTTTAAAGTGCCTATTTGAGGCAATGTTTGATTATTCTTTATGTTTTCTATTTGAAGGAGAATTTTAGTTTTAGGATCAATTAGGACGTTTATGGATTTATCTTGGACAAGTTACGATGGCGTACACTTGTTGTTTTTGAACACATGGCAATCACGTCACATGAGATGCACCCGTGGTTGCTATATGCGTTTTATTAGTTGTTTGGAGTGAGGGTCGGGGGGAATGAGTTGGCACTCCCAAGTGTAGGTTAAGGTAATTTGAGGTAATACTCGATTTTTGTCTAATTTCAAACTAAAAGTATTCATTCTACCTAAGAATTGCCTAAAATAATGTCCAATAGCCTAAAGATAACATGTTTCGGGCTATGGCCATATTTTAGCCCCAAATTATTTCAACTCTTTTGGCCAATCCTAATTGTGTCTAATTAACAAGAAGGGATACGTATAATTTGAACTAACATCACTAGGGATAAGCATAATAGGAACGTTTGCACAAAATATAAACGGAATCTGCATTTTTTTCAACCATCATTTTTTTTTGAAAAAAAATTACACTCATATACATTCAAAGATTTGTCAAATTGTGTACAAGTAAATCACCAGA
>MDKI01069024.1:0-33474 GCA_005239505.1 Nicotiana paniculata | reverse complement strand
TGCACTTCTTTATGTTGTGCAGATTACGCAGCCGGACTCGGAGGACATCATTAGTGGGAGTGTATTTCAGCTTATCCTAGAGGCTTCAAGGTATACCCACTGGCGTTCGTGGGCCTTGGCGTCTCTGCAATCCTTATATCTTCGCCACTGTCTTGTTTTCCTCTAGTTACAGAGACAGTCATGTATTTCCTTTCAGACTTTGTATTTAGCACTCTTATAGACAGTTCGTGAGTTTGTGACTCCGGGTTTTGGGAAAATTATGCGTCGATGTATTATGTTGTCTTTACTTAGTTTTGAAAACCAAATTTATTTATTTCCGCTGTTAAGTTGTGAACTATTTTTAGCTTATTCTGTTAAATCGATGTTTTCATGCTAGTTTAACTGTACACGTTGGCTTGTCTAGTGGGTTCAACGTTAGACACCATCACGGCCCGATGGTGGGATTTCGGGGCGTGACAAGTTGGTATCAGAGCACTAGGTTGCTTAGGTCTCACAACTCACGGACAACTTGGTAGAGTGTGAGGGATCGGTGCGGAGACGTCTGTATTTATTCCCCAGAGGCTGCAAAGTTAGGATGACTCCACATTTCTTTTCATCTTTGTCGTGCGATATGAATTCCAAGTACTGATTGAGTTTCTATTCTATTCTCTCGTAGATGGCGAGGATGCGTGCTTCCCTTGGTTCCGCTCAGCATCCCGACACTCCTGCTACAGCTCCTACGAGGGGTCGAGGTCCAGGTCCAGGATGAGGTCGTGCTAGAGGCCGAGGCCGGGGCCGGGGCCAGGCTCAGCTTAGAGCAGTAGCCCTAGTGGAGGACCCTCAGGTCGATTCTGACGAGGAGGTCCCAATTTCGGCAGTCCCAGTTGGACCAGCTCAGGTCCTAGAGGGGTTCATAACTACCCCGGTACTTCGGGATGCTCTTGTCCGTCTAGTCGGACTCATGGAGAGTGTAGCACAGGCGGGTCTTCTTCCTACTGCACCAGCCGTCTCTCAGGCTGGGGGAGGTACGAAGACTCCTGCCACTCGCACGCCAGAGCAGCTAGCTCTACAGTTTCAGACTCCGGCACCTCAGCCAGCCGGAGTAGCTCAGCCGGGTATTGCATCACCGGTAGCAGAGGGAGCAGCTATGTCAGCAGATGCTTTGTGGAGACTAGACAAGTTCACTAAGTTATTCACTGCCACTTTTACTGGTTCACCGTTAGAGGACCCCGGGATTTTTTTTGGACAACTGCCATGAGGTTTTTCAGAACATGGGCATAGTGGAGTCCAACGGAGTTGACTTCGCTAGTTTTCAGTTATCTGGCGCAGCCAAGAGTTGGTGGAGAGACTATTGCTTAGCCAAACCAGCCGGGTCTGCACCTTTGACTTGGAATCAGTTCTCAAAGGTATTTTTGGGGAAGTTCCTTCCCATTAATCAGAGAGAGGACCTTCGGAGGTAGTTTGAGCGTCTCCAGCAGGGATCTATGTCAGTCACTCAGTACAAGACCACGTTCATCACTCTAGCCTGACATGCTCTTATGATACTTCCCACTGATCGGGAGAGGGTTCAGAGATTTATTGAGGGATTGGCCCGGCATATCACACTTCAGATGGCTAGAGAGTCAGGTACCGATATATCGTTCCAGGATGCGGCCAATGTGGCCAGGAGGATTGAGATGATTATGTCATAGGGTGGTGGTCAGGGGTTGACAAGAGGCACCGTCATTTCGGTCGTTTCAGTTGAGCCTCATCTAGGGGCAGGGATTCTTCAGGCAGAGGTCATCCTCCCAGACCCTTCCAGTCAGCTCTCTAGGCTTCCCATGGTACTTCAGGTGGTCGTGGTTATTAGACGCACTATTTTAATCAGCAGCCTTATAGTGTGCCACCAGCTCCCATCAGTGCACCGCCGCATCATAGTTTCCGAGGTGGTCATTCAGGTCGACAGGGTCAGAATCAGTTCCCTCAGCAGCCGAGGTCTTGTTACACTTGTGGTGATCCGAGTCACCTTGCCAGATTTTGCCCTCGAGCACCAGGTAGTTCGCAACATCAGGGTTCTCGTGCTATGGTACAGGCACCAGGTGTTCCACATCCTGCCCAGCCAGCTAGAGGTGGGGGTAGAGGTGCTAGAGGTGGAGGTAGAGGTCATAGAGGTGGAGCTCAGGTCGCCAGAGATGGAGGCCAGCCAGCAGTTGGCCGTCTCAGAGATGTGGTTCAGGGTGGTAGGGCCCAGCCCCGATGTTATGCTCTTCCAGCCAGGACAGAGGCTGAGTCTTCAGATACAGTCATTACAGGTACTATTCGGGTCTGTGACAGAGATGCTTCAGTGCTATTTGATTAAGGGTCTACGTATTCATACGTGTCCTCTTAATTTGCACCGTACCTGGTCATGCCTAGTAATCCACTGAGTATTCCTGTTTATGTATCTACACCAGTGGGTGATTCTATTATGGTCGATCAAGTCCATCGTTCTTGTGTTGTGGCGATTGGGGGTCTTGATACCCGTGTTGATTTGTTGCTTTTAGGTATGGTCGACTTTGATGTTATATTGGGGATGGACTGGTTATCCATACATCATGCTATCTTGGATTTCCATGCCAAGACTATGACCTTAGCCTTACCAGATTTGCCCCGTTTGGAGTGGAGAGGGACTCCTGGTCATTCTACCCGCAGTGTTCTTTCGTACGTGAAGGCTCGGCGTATGGTCGAGAAGGGGTATTTGGCTTATTTGGCTTATGTGCGTGATTCCAGTGTTGAGGTTCCCTCTATTGATTCGGTACCCGTGGTTCGTGAGTTTCCTGAGGTCTTCCCTTCAGACATGTCGGGGATGCCACCAGGGACATTTATTTCTGCATTGATCTGGCTCCGGGAACCCAGCCCATTTCTATTCCGCCGTATCGCATGGCCCCGCCAGAGTTGAAAGAGTTGAAGGAACAGTTGCAGGATTTGCTTGGGAAGGGTTTCATTAGACCCAGCGTTTCTCCTTGGGGTGCTCCAGTATTGTTTGTGAAGAAAAAGGATGGTTCGATGAGGATGTGCATTGATTACCGGCAATTGAACAAGGTTACAATCAAGAATAAGTATCCATTGCCAAGGATTGATGATTTGTTTTATCAGCTTCAGGGTGCCAAGGTATTTTCAAAGATAGACTTGAGATCTGGCTACCATCAGTTGAGGATTAGGGCATCCGATGTCCCTAAGATAGCTTTCCGCACTCGGTACAGGCATTACAAGTTTTTGGTCATGTCGTTTGGGTTGACAAATGCCCCAGCAGCTTTTATGGACTTCGTGAATCGAGTGTTCAGGACTTATTTGGACTCGTTCGTGATATTCTTCATTGATGATATATTGATATACTCCCGCATCTAGGAGGAGCACGAGCAGCATCTCAGAGTGGTTCTTCAGACTCTGAAGGACAGTCAGTTATATGAAAAATTTTCGAAGTGTGATTTCTGGTTGAGTTCAGTTGCATTCCTGGGTCATGTCGTATCAGCAGAGGATATTCAGGTTGACTCGAAGAAGATTGAGGCAGTCAAGAACTGGCCTAGACCAGCATTAGCTACAGAGATTCGGAGTTTCTTGGGATTGGCAGGCTATTATCGTCGGTTCGTAGAGGGGTTCTCATCTATTGTAGCCCCGATGAACAGGTTGACCCAGAAGGGTGCCCAGTTCAGATGGTCGGACGAGTGTAAGGCGAGCTTTCAGAGGCTCAAGACAGCTCTAACTACGGCACTGATATTGGTTTTTCCCACAGATTCAGGGCCTTATACAGTCTATTGTGATGCTTCCCGTATTGGGCTTGGTGCAGTGTTGATGCAGGATGGCAAGGTCATTGCTTATGCTTCGAGGCAATTGAAGAATCATGAGAAGAACTATCCAGTGCATGATTTGGATTTGGCATCCATTGTTCACGCATTGAATATTTGGAGGCACTATTTGTATGGTGTGGTGTGGTGTGTGAGGTGTTCACGGATCATAAGAGTCTTCAGTACTTGTTCAAGCAAAACGAGTTGAATTTGAGGCAGAGGAGGTGGTTGGAGTTGTTAAAGGATTATGATATTACCATCTTATATCACCCAAGGAAGGCCAATGTGGTGGCCGATGCTTTGATTAGGAATTCAGCTAGTATGGGTAGTCTTGCTTTTATTCCGGTCAGTCAGAGGCCGCTTGCTTTGGCTGTTCAGGATTTGGCCAATCGATTTGTGAGGTTGGATATCTCTGAGGCTAGACGAGTGTTGGCTTGTACGGTCGCTCGTTCTTCATTATTGGAGTGTATCCGTGATCGGCAATTTGATGATCCCCATTTGTGTGTCAAGGTGCAGCGCAGAGGCGCCAAGCAGGTGACCTTAGATGATAATGGTGTTTTGAGATTGCAGGGGCGAGTTTGTGTGCCCAATGTTGATGGGATTCGAGAGTTAATTTTAGAGGAGGCCCATAATTCCCGGTATTCTATTCATCCGGGCGCCGCGAAGATGTATCAGGATTTGCGGTAGCATTATTGGTGGCGTAAAATGAAGAAGGATATTGTGGCACATGTGGCGCGGTGCTTGAATTGTCAACAGGTTAAGTATGAGCATCAGAGGCCTGGTGGTTTATTTCAGAGGATTGAGCTTCCCGAGTGGAAGTGGGAGAGGATCACTATAGACTTCGTTACTGGACTACCGTTGACCCGGAAGAAGTTCGATGCAGTTTGGGTCATTGTTGATAGGCTGACCAAGTCAGCGCATTTTATTCCTATGGCAGTCTCCTATTCATCCGAGAGGTTAGTTGAGATCTATATCCGGGAGATTGTTTGCCTTCATGGTGTGCCGGTATCTATCATTTCAGACCGGGGCGCGCAGTTTACCTCACGTTTCTGGAGAGAAGTTCAGCGAGAGTTAGGCACCCAGGTAGAGTTGAGCACAGCATTTCATCCTCAGACGGATGGACAGTCCGAGCGGACTATTCAGATATTTGAGGATATGCTCCGAGCTTATGTTATTGAGTTTGGAGGATCATGGGATCAGTTCTTGCTTTAGCAGAGTTTGCCTACAACAACAGCTACCAGTCGAGTATCCAGA
The DNA here is from genome assembly GCA_005239505.1 of Nicotiana paniculata. NCBI lineage: Eukaryota > Viridiplantae > Streptophyta > Magnoliopsida > Solanales > Solanaceae > Nicotiana > Nicotiana paniculata. Next base: position 28,438 of record MDKI01069024.1, on the reverse strand, counting down.
TGGCTCCTTATGAGGCTTTATATGGTAGGCAGTGTCAATCTCCGGTTGGATGGTTTAAGCCGGGAGAGGCTCGGTTGTTGGGTATAGACTTAGTCTAGGAGGCCTTGGACAAGGTCAGAATAATTCGGGATAGGCTTCGTACAGCTCAGTCCAGGCAAAAGAGTTATGCAGATCGCAAGGTTCGAGATGTGGCTTTCATGGTTGGTGAGCGAGTATTGCTCCGAGTGTCGCCTATGAAGGGAGTGATGAGATTTGGAAAGAAGGTCAAGCTCAGCCCTAGGTTCATTGGTCCGTTTGAGATTCTTGATCGAGTGGGAGAGGTGGCTTATAGACTTGCATTGCTGCCTAGCTTATCAGTCGTACATCCAGTTTTTCATGTGTCCATGCTTCGGAGGTATCACGACGATCCAGCCCACGTATTAGATTTCAGCATTGTCCAGTTGGACAAAGACTTATCTTATGAGGAGGAGCCGGTAGCTATTCTAGACCGGCAGGTTCATTAGTTGAGATCCAAGAGTTTCCCTTATGTTCGTGTTCAGTGGAGAGGTCAGCCTCCTGAGGTATCGACCTGGGAGTCCGAGTCCGATATGCGAAGTCGTTACCCTCACTTATTCCCCGACTCAGGTACGTCCTTCTTCTGTCCGTTCGAGGACAAACGGTTGTTTTAGAGGTGGAGAATGTGACGACCCAAAGGGGTCATCACCTATTTTATTACCCATTTTGTACTTCTGAGGCCTTGAAAACCTCATAGGTAGTTGCCTCGATTTGCGTGTTCAGTCCGGGCGCGTAGCTGGACAGCTTAAAAATGAAATTCTATGAAAAATGCTAAAATTTGATATTAAAATGAGTAAATTTGACTCCGGTCAACATTTTGGGTAAACGGGCCCGGACCCGGACCTGGACCCGTGATTTGACGGTCCCGGACGGTCCATAGGAAAATATGAGACTTGGGCGTATGCTCGGAATCGAATTCCGAGGTCCCAAGCCCGAGAAATGAATTTTTGAGTGATTGTTTTTCTGAAATTTATAAAGAAAGGTGAAATGAAAATTGGTTAGAATGTGTTGGTATCGGGCCCTTATTTTGGTTCCGGTGCCCGGTACAGGTCTTATGTGTGGTTTAAGATATTTCTGTGAATTTTGGTTGAAATTGGACGTCGTTTGACGTGTTTCGGACTTAAAACTATAAATTTGAAAGTTTATGAAGTTTGAAGAAAAACTAGTGATTTTGAGGTTTGATTCATTGTTTATGATGTTATTTTGGCGATTTGATCGCACGGATAAGTTCATAGGATGTTTTTGAGGTAGTGTGTATATTTTGTTTGGAGCCCAGAGGGCTCGGGTGAGTTTTGGATAGGCCACGGATTGCATTTTTGAACTTGGAAATTTACTGGTGTAACTGATCTGCACGCTTCGCATTTGCGAAGCCAGCATCACAAATGCGATCTATTCATCGCAAATGCGAAGATGCCCTTGCTGGAAAGGGATCGCAAATACGACCATATGGTTCGCAAATGCGAGTATGGAACCTTCGCAAATGCGACATTTTTTATCGCAAATGCGAAGTCCTCCTTTTGTTCAGTGTTCGCAAATGCGAGCAAAACTTCGAAAATTCCCATGTTAGGTCGGGGTTCGCAATTGCGAACCCCAGTTCGCAATTCCCATACCAACCAGAGGCCTGCAATACACTTAAACCGAATTTTGACTCCATTTTTCATATTTTCTCAAACTCAAACACACTTAGGCGATTTTTCCAAGAACAAGACTTCTTCCAAATCATTTGTAAGTTTGTTTTTACTCAATTCTTTCAATCATTAGCATCATTTAACATGTTTTCAACTTAAAAATCAAAGGTTTCCATGGGTGAAGTTGGGTGTTTTGGATAGAACTTAGGTTTTTTTAAAATTGGGGATTTGGACCTCAATTTGAGGTCCGATTTCAGAATAAATCGCATATTTGGGTTCGTGGGGGATGGGTGATTGGGTTTTGGTTCGAACTTCGGGTTTTGACCACGTGGGTCCGGGGGAATTTTGGACTTTTTAGGCAAAACTTTGGGAAATTCATTTTTATGCATTCAAATTGATTCATTTAGCGTTTATTAATGTAGTTAAGTAACTTGTGACTAGATTCGAGCGAATTTATGGTGGAATCGAGGGGTAAAGCTATAATTGAGGCTTGAGTTAAGTTCAAAGCATCGAGTTAAGTGTTTGGTATAACCTTAGCTTGAGGGAATAGGAGTTGAGTCTTATTTGCTACTTGCTAATTGTCGAGTACGATGTATAGGCATGGTGACGAGTATCTATACATTGGTGTCTAGCATGACTGTGAGTCTTTATATTGCGAATATTCTGATTTTGTTGTAACTTCCATGCTTAATTGATGATTTCTATATGTTGTAAAGAGCATGTGAAGGGAATTGTGATCTTTAAACTTCGAGGAGCATTGGCTCGAGTTGTAACACGAACGGTGAAGATATATGAGATAATTGAATCCTTTGGAGCATTGGCTCAAGTGATAGAGTAAATTATGAAATGAAAATGAAAGAAAGAGAAAGAGTTATTAAAATATACCCTTGTCGGGCCATTGTTGCTTTAGTGATTATCTTTCTTGTTGGGATGTTGAGGTTACTGTTATGGTTCCCTTGCCGGGATTTAATTGCTTAATTGATGTTCCCTTGACGGGATTTCTATTTCTATTCTGTTTAATCCCTTGACCCTTGTTTGTGATTGTTGTTTGGGTGAGGAAGAGTGTTAAAGCACGAAGGGTGATGTCGTGCACTGTTTGCTATTGTAAGGAAGAGTGTTAGAGCACGAAGGGTGATGTCGTGCATTATTTGATATTGTCTCCCTTGCTGGGATGTTGAGATTACTGTTATTGTTCCCTTGCCGGGATTTCTATTTCTATTATGTTTACTCCCTTGCCCTTGTTTGTGATTGTTGTTTGGGTGAGGAAGATTGCTAAAAGCACGAAGGTTGATGTCGTGCATTGTTTGCTATTGTGAGCAAGAGTGTTAAAGCACGAAGGGTGATGCCGTGCATTGTTTGATATTGTGAGAAAAAAGTGTGTAAAGCACGAAGGGTGATGCCGTGTCGTACGATGTACCATTCCGTACCGATATTAATTAATTATACTGTGAGGAAAGAGAGTAAAAGCACGATTTCGCGCCATGATTTACATTGATTACATTATACACTGCATAGTGAGGACGAGAGTAAAAGCACGAAGGGTGATGTCATGCAAGCTTGTGATTTCTGGTCCTTATTGATATTCTGGCCTTGTTGTTCCTTTCTTTATTTAAGATTTCTTATATGAAACTGTTATCTCCCCACAGCATGTTTCCTCTTCTCTTATTGATTGATTACTTCCTGTATTTCTTTTCCATTGTATATATATATTCGAATTGCACAGGTTTACTTGGTAGTCTAGTTATAGCCTTGTCACTACTTCGCCGAGGTTAGGCTAGGAACTTACCAGTACATGGGGTCGGTTGTACTGATGTTACACCTGTACTTCTTTATGTTGTAAAGATTACGCAGCCGGACTCGGAGGACATCATTAGTGGGAGTGTCTTTCAGCTTATCCTAGAGGCTTCAAGGTATACCCGATGGCGTTCGTGGGCCTTGGCGTCTCTCCCATCTCTATATCTTCGTTACTGTCTTGTTTTCCTCTAGTTTCAGAGACAGTCATGTATTTCCTTTCAGACTCTGTATTTAGCACTCTTATAGACAGTTCGTGAGTTTGTGACTCCGGGTTTTGGGAAAATTATGCGTCGATGTATTGTGTTGTCTTTACTTAGTTTTGAAAACCAAATTTATTTATTTCCGTTGTTAAGTTGTGAACTGTTTTTAGCTTATTCTATTAAATTGATGTTTTCATGCTACTTTAACTGTACACGTTGGCTTGTCTAGCGGATTCAACGTTAGACGCCATCACGGCCCGATGGTGGGATTTCGGAGCGTGGCACTAATGTGAAGCGTAACATCACCGTAATGTAATACTACAGAGAGTAACATCATCGTAACATATTACTGCAGAGCATAACATTGTCGTAATATAATACTGCGGGACGTAATATTGACGTAATATTGCGGGGTGTAACATCATTCCCCCCTTTGGAACATTCGTCCTCGAATGTCGACTAATGCTCTTATCATTTTCTTAACTTATATCTTCCGAATACTTTAAAACTTTCCTTGCCATCTAAGCGACTGTTTTGTGAATAAGTCCAAAGTCTAGGGAATTCCCCCTTTTAAGACTCTTTCTTATACCATGACTTAGAAGCGGAATCCTTCTAATCTGATAACTGTTGCTACCTTTTAACATGCAGCCTTTACGACTCTAACTTTGTACGTGCGCCTATGCGACTCTTTTCTTCTCTTTTCTCCAGCTTTTAGCCAATCTCTAGGCTTCACTTTGTGAACATATACAAAATTATGTCAAGATGTGCCTCTGGGCGTCATATGCCATAATTGTTACTTTGATTTATCATTGCGGAGGCCTGCTACCAAATTCCAGATTACTCTTGTTTCTCATTTCCTATATATAAATCCAAGTCCTTTAGTGCTTCCTCATTACTATTCATCTTAAGAATGACGACCTAATCTCAGCTCATACTTTGTGACTTTTGTCCATCCATTATGATTTGCCGCAATACTAACCTACAATATACCACTGATACCTTGAAACTTCTTACGGAAAGCCTTGCCACTAGGTCTTACATTGCATCGAGGAATACTTGAATTGATTTCTATAATCGTATTTCATAGTATCTCGATGTTGGGACTTATTCTGATCTCGTACCGTCCGCGAAATCTTTTCTCTTTTTCCTTTTTTTTCCATCAAATCATCATTCAATCGAAGGCCCAAACGTTATCTTTTATTTGTCACAATCACACCTTCATTTCTCTACCAAGGCAGCATTCCATCTCTTCTAAATGCTGCTAGTCTTAGACTCCTTTGAGTTTATTCGGCTATATTGAGCCTTCTATAACTTAGAGAACACATCAGCTCTCTTGTTTTCATGGGCTTAACCCCGAGAACTTATTCATTTTCGTCCCCTTCTCCCTCACTCTTTCTTGTTCTTACTCTTGTCTTCCTAAAACTTTGTCGCTTTATCATTCTTTAGCTTGCGACCTACATATATCCATTTATACTTCTCGCAATCTTGCTTCACCATAGATCTCCTTTATTCCCTTGGCTAGATCTCTCAGTACCTAAAAACTATAGGTTGGAAATTATATCATTGACGATGGTGTTATCGTTCCTGGATATTGAATCCCTGTGCTTCTAGCTTTCTATCCGAAGTATGGACTATTCACAACCTTCTACATTTGGGTACCTCGTAGGTTGTTCACCTTTACCTTACTTACCTTAAAATCTCACGTCACATCTTGTATCTCTTTCATAACCTCCCTTCCACATAGGTATGATTCACGTTCACAACATGAAGTCTTGCACCTCTGGGCATACACAATTTGGTGGGAGCTTCATACTGACTTCTTATGAGGCTAGTACTATTCTAATTGGATTTATCGTAGAGCAGTTATAGAATATAATTGTTGTAATATCTCTCTTGCACATCTGATATTAAGAGTAATTCTGCAATATTCTCAATCACGGTTTTTTTATAATTCATGGGTCCAATAATCGAATTCCTGATTTACTTTGTTGATGTAACTCTTTAGTTTCCTCCTTCTTCTGATCGACCTTTATATCGGCTTAAATTATCTCCCGCTCTGGGGTTCATGGTATTAGTTATTATGGTTAGCCGTTTATGGGCGGTGAGGAATATGCATGATACAATCCTTTGACAATTTAATCCTTCGTTTATGACCTGGGCTAAATTCTTTCTTTTTAACGTATACAAGAATCTTTTACGTCTGTATATGCCACATGTATAAAATCCGAACCCTTAAGGGCGTTCATAACGTAACCAACTCTGGATCATTGATCAAATAATTTCTTTCCTTCCATCTTAGCTTTATTTCAAGGTAAGCTATTTCTTTTCCTGGTCTCCCGTGTTGCGTCCATACTTAGCTTATCTTAGTACCCACACATGCCAGAATTATTTTGTAACTCATATGATCTCGAATATTACTTCTAATTTTACTTCTCGTTCATTAGCCACGGTAGGTTCCACTTTCCTTTGGAGTGCTTCCAATGTTGTTGTGAGACTGTTGTTACACTACCATTCCTCTTTAGGTCGTTGTGCTTAGGTAGAAGCCTTCTCTTGATTTGCTTAGCTAGTCTTTCGTTGTAGTACTTAGGGAGAACCCTTGACTTTCATAAAGTTGCGAGCTTATTATGGACCTTTTGATGTCCTTCTTTGCCTATAATCATCTGTAGTTTCCTACCTCCGTGCTTTTGTGCTTGTAGGGTTTCTTCTGAACTGATATTTTGCCTGTATTCCCAGCGGCACTTTCATTTTTGTCCTCATAACACTCATACGATACCTTTAACTAGCCCGACTCCAATTTGAATATATCTCAAGTATTATAATGACATTAGTGCAAGGCTGAATTCTCCATGATGGGGTTTACTACATTTATCTTGTATATGATGATTTGTTTTTGACTTCTTGTCTAGTCATGACTAGGCTCTTCCTGAATCCATTACTAACTATTCGTCGACCCATTCTCATGTCCAAATTATGCGTAATCTCTTTTGGGTTATTTCCTTTGTCTAACTTACCTTTTGCACTAGCTCCTTATTTATCAATAACCTTCCTGGCAGGAACCCTCACTTCCTTTTTCTGATGTCTTGCTTACATAACGTCCTGGAATCATAGCATATCTGTAAGATTCGGATAAGTGCAATATCATTCCTTTCTCATTCTTATCGCACTCTTCCTTTACCATTCCATAGTTACTAGAACTACTTAATTCTGTCTTAATTCTACATCACTCCATATTCCCCCCTTTAGGGGAGTACTAATATTTAGTGCTAGATGGTCTACGTATAGATGTTTTACCTTTTACATCTCTGGCGTCTTTTCACATCGTCGATGACCCTTACTCGCCTTGCGATAATCCTTCTGTACCAAAGATAACAAAATTTCGTACTCGCGAGGGTGACGCTTAATGTAACTGGTACATACAGTCCCTTAAGCTTAACTTGGCCCACATTGCTTGCTTTAGGGAAGCGTATTCCTGAAGGACAATTCTCTGAATTTCTCATGAATCTTCGTATGTTTTCCATTCAACTATTGCCAGAACGAAATATGAAATTCTCATGATGCCGATTATTATCCAATCACTCAGTCCCTAATTCACGTTTAGTTTATCTTGTTCACCAATCTATACTGATTTCTATTACTCTGAAATTTTCCTTCAGGTAGTCGCATTGGAGTCATAAACTTATTTCTTGAAATGAGGATATGACTTTATAGCTTACACTCTTTTGGTTCCTCAAGGCCTGTTACCTCTCGTATTTTCCTTTCCGTGTTTACGGACTCTGTAATACTGTCATCTTTTTCATCTACCGTTGTCATCTATATATCATATCTTACTCATAATGCTTCATTAACTCTCTTCTTATTTTCCTGCTAACATTTTCGTCTATCACCTCATTCTGAAAGCTTTTACAAGGCATTCTTTTGGTTTTAGCTCCCATTTGTTCTATCCACTGGATCTTCAGGTTGCCTAACATTCTCTCTCTAATAAGGGCGGGAGCCACACTAAGATAATACTTATCCCTTCCAGGCTTCCAGTGCCCATCTTTGTGATACTCATATCAAGTTGTACTATTTTATATTGCACCATCTAGGTGTCTCACAATGAGATCTATTAGCACATTTGTAATACCCTTCGGAAATGTAAACTAATGCAAACAATTCATCCACCTCTTGGGTCACTCTAACCCCAGCCGGATCCTGATATCCCGTCCTTCTCTTGAACTATATCTGTTAGCTCCCATATGGCATAACTAAGATCAACGTAGCCAATTGTACATACCTCTGTTACTGTCGAATGTAACTCAAAAAGCTTATATTCCTCTGCCTGAATTATAAACACTGTTAACCTTCATCAACAGGGCACCGCGTACTCTTTTTCATCTTACTTCTTTTGCTTGTTGAAGCTTGTATTTATCTTCTGAATCTCTCATTGTCTTTCACCATTTAAGGTGTATAGGTATTCCTGCCTCAAGACTCCTTATCAAGAGGCTTACACCATTCAGTACGCACATAATCTGCTGGAGACCTCACATTTACTTATCATAAGCATGATGCAAAGTTGAGTTCCTCTAACTCAACACTTGCACAGATATATCTCTTATCCATCGTCTTTCTGAATGTAGGCATCGCCTTATTACGAATAGAAGTTTGGGATTTGAATTCTTATAGGTGAGCTCTACCACACGATCTAGAGTAGGAAGAAAGAGTGACAGTCATAAATGCCCTGTAGCCTCCTGCTTATAAGTGTGGTGCACGACACACCCCATAAACAAGACTCTACTAGACACGGCTTGTAGACTCCCTAGGACAGAACTGCTCTGATACCACTTTTGTCACGACCCAAACTGATGGGCCGCGATGGGCACCGGGTACCTTACTCGACCGAGTACCAACGTAGCGTATCTTTCTTATTACATCATCATATACACGTGACATACGAGCCTAATATGCCAACATAATCATTTATAAACTCAAAACATATGCGACAAGGCCATACAATCTTTCACGTACATGACATACGTCTACAAGCCTCTAAGAGTACATAATTGTCATAAATGTCGGGATAGAGTCCCGCCATACCAATCAATACACGTCTAAATTATACTAACCAAACAAGCAACTCCGAAGCAAATGGAGTGCAGCAACATCTTCCGCTGAGCTGATAGCCTACTTGGAGGGCTCTCGACCTGTCTATCGGGACTTGGAGGCATGAAACACAGCATCCCCAAGCAAAGGGATGTCAGTACGAAAAATGTACCGAGTATGTAAGGCACATAAATAAATACATAAGAGACATGGAAGAGATATAGAGTAATTGACTCAACATGTATGTCTTGATAACTCTGTAAATAATAAATTACTTTTAGCATTGTGCATATGCGTATGAATGTCATGTCGTGCATAGGTATATGTTTCATAACATCATCAGCCTCTAAGGGCATCCCATCATATCATATTGGCCGATGTGGGCAAAATCATCATCGTATACCAGCTGATCAGGTGGTGGTGCGTATATAACGCCATAACCTTTCCCATATCCCATATACATATATATACATACATATATACGCGTATATAACGCCGTTTGAACCATATTTCAGCCACTGTGGGCAACATCATCATCATATACTAGTTGATCAGGTGGTGGTGCGTATATAACGCCGTAACCTATTCCCATATCCCATATACATATATTTACATATATACGCGTATATAACTCTATCTGGTCATGGGTCAATGCACATGTATGCAATGCATGAAAAGTACGTTAATAAAATCTTTCGGAGCTTCATAAGGCCATTTTGCCTTTGAGTAATATCATAAAGTAAACTCTTTTCAACTTTCATATTTTTCTGAGACCCATGAACAGATAATAAAATATTATGACACATGGAAATTCAAGAACATAAATATCTCTAATACTTTTATGAATAGAGTCATTTATGGAATTTGTGCATTTGCACGTTTCATTCGTATCGCATGGATCATGCCAAAGAAAGAAGGGATAGCCTTAACATATCTGAGATGATTCTCTTGACAATCCGTCAAACACGCCTTAATAGTAACATGTAACAGCGGATTGAAGATGTGAAAATATGTACGATATTCTGATACAGACACACTCAAAGAATTTGAACATCTAAGTCAAAACTCTTTCCCAGTTCAAAACTACGGGTCACATATGTTGGAATAAACTTTGGCACCTTTCCATGATGGGACAAGTTTGGTACCAAGAAGTGACAGTAATTGAGGATGACATTGGAAGTTCTCCACATATTAAATGTGGCGGACCAACCATATTCTACCAGTGTTTGTAGAAAATATGTTCTGTAAATGGAGGATAACTAATATGTATTCAAATAAAGTGCAGTAATACAAATCAACGCTCTCCAAACTTGACAATAATAATGAAGCCTTATAACTAGACCATATTTACTACTCATAGCAGAGAAGCCTGAACATTCTAAGGAAACATATTTATATCTTTTAAGATATTTAATGGTCCCTTTTTCACGTTAAAAGACTTTCAAATTCTAAATCTTGCCACATATATCAATTAAGGCATGAGTCACAGATTTTGCTAAAGCAAAATTTGCCACGTAGAGTCTTATCCAAGGTATTAATTACCAGTTATCCACATAATTAAAAATTATCTCAAATTATTTAAAGTTCTACTTATTTTTAATATACTTTATATATACTTTATACATTATACTACCATGGTCATATAGTACCTTGTATGGTACTAGTCCATAAATATCGGGTATTTTAGTTCGGGTCGTAGACTATCCCAAAATGCGAAACTTTGACAAAATTCATTTTCTTCGATTTTTACTTACCCTCTTACCTTCACGAATTTACTCATCACTTATGATCCTTATAATCCCAAATAATGTTTTCCTTGGACTGATGTCAATTACCTTACGAAAAATTCAACGTACAATATTGCAGGGTGCAACATTGTCGTAACTTATTAATGCGAAGCATAACATCACCGTAATATAATACTGCAGAGAGTAACATCATCGTAACATATTACTGCAGAGCATAACATTGTCGTAATATAATATTGTGGGACGTAATATTTACGTAATATTGCGGGGTGTAACACCAGAATTGAGTCAGGGTTATTGGTAGGACCGTATGAGTGTGTGTTCTGCACCGAGTCAGAATTGCTTACTCCGAATTTCTATTGTTGAGGAATGTACCATTTGATTGTGATTGAGTTTATTCATGTTCTGGGGTGATCTATGAGCTACCCTTTGGTGTTGCGAGGCATGGTGATTGTTAGTTATATGCATATATGGTGCGGTTCTAATTGGGCTTTATAGCTAGGTTTGAGTAAGGTAAGTAACTGGGTATTGCGAGATTGAGACGTGTTGGTCATGTACCTTCTGATTCGTGTGGCATGGTATCATCCGGTTTCCCCGTGGTTATGGCAATTCACTTTGAGTACTTGATGTCGAATTTCGAATGGTTATTGATTTTGAGCCAGGTGGCTTGTAGTATTTCATGTGGACCACTGTTTGGATGAGATCAGGCAGCGTAGCAGAGATTATGTAGGGGTATGACCTTTCGCGTGTATTGATTTTTGCGATGTGTGCCAGGATTTTAGCATTATGTTGTGATAATTGTTAAATGGCGGGATAATCCTCCCGTGTGAATTGTTTCATATAATTTGATTACTTTGGGATGCTGCTATTGAGTGCACGAGTTGCACGGGTTATGGCTTCGAATTTTATCGATGTGTCATGTCATCAGAGTGGTCGTGTTGGATGAGAAGAGGTCATTGGACCTAGAGTGAATATTGTCAGAATTGTCTACATCATAGTTGGAAGGATAAATATCGGGAGTCGGCTTAGAAATCTGCTATAATTTCTGTTTGCGAATGGGGAGCTTCATGTCTGACTGATCGGACGAATGGTTGCTAGTTTCTACGTGCTTCTTTCATCATCGGTAGTAAATGAAAGTGCTAGAGCGAGGCATTTCTTGATAAGAGGTTATGTACCGGTATTGGGATTGTTCCGAGCAGCTATTGTGATTGGGAGTTCTCGCTATGGGTGTTTGAGTCATGCAGTATATTATGTGATTTCATCTGGGGTGCGTATATGGCTTGATTCGGCATGTTCAGACTTGTTCAGTTTATAGTTGTGAAATTTTGATCTTATAAATTATTTCAGAGGTGGGAATTGGTTCTAAGTTTTATGGGTCAAGGTTGGATTTCGAAATTTCAATTGTGTTGTCCTATTGGACCCATATGGGATAGGGTGACGTGGGATCACCCTCGGGTATGTGCATGGCGAGGTTACGCGGCAGTTTGATGGTGTTGGAGAAAAACTCTTGGCACGTTCGAGGACGAACGTATGTTTAAGTGGGGGAGGATGTAACGACCCGACTGGTCGTTCCGAGAGTTTATCCCCGTTTCCCCCGTTTCTATTTTGTTATATGCAGTTCAGCTTCATTACGTTGTGTTAGATTGGTTGGATCGGGTTCGGAGCAATTTTTGGAGAGAAATGAGACACTTAGTCTCTTATCTTGGTTCAATAGTTGGAAAAGTCAACCCGAAGTTGACTTATTGGTAAACGACCTCAAAATGTGGATTTTATGATTCGGATAGCTTCTTTAGGTGATTTGGGACTTAGGAGTGTGTTCGGAATGTGGTTTTGATGTCCGGTGTAGAATTAGGCTTGAATTGGCGAAAGTTAGTTTTTGGCGATTTGCGGTCGGCAGTGGAAATTAGGCTATCGGGGTCGGAATAGAATTCCGGAAGTTGGAGCAGGTTTGTAATGTCATTTTGAATATGTGTGTAAATTTCCAGGTCATTCGGGCGTGTTTTGGATGGTTTCGAGATCTTTGGCGAAATTTAGAAGTTTCAAAGTTCATAAGCTTGATTTTGATGTAATTTTGGAATTTTTGCGTTGTTTTTGGTGTTTCGAAGGCTCGACTAAGTTTGAATGATGTTATGGGGTGTGTTGGTATGATTTGTTGAGGTCCCGGGGCCTCAGGTGTGTTTCGGATGCTCAAACGAGCATTTTCAGTCTTTGGGAGATTGCTGGTTTTATGGTGTTTTGGCAGCAGTGATTTCTTCACTGCGATCGCGTGTATTCACCCGCGATCGCGTAGAGTAAAATATTGGGGAATTAAACTTGTTCTATGCGATCGCGTGATAAGTTTTGCGATCCAATAGGTTGAGCAACTGAAGCAGTGTGGTCGCGTGGCCCTTTGTGCGATCGCATACCTTATTCTGAGGCGCGTGTGTGGGATGGATTTTGAGCTATGCGAACGCGTGAGTTGTTATGCGAATGCGTAGGGTTTTATGGTCTGTGCATCGCAATCACGTGGATGGAGTCGCGATCGCACTAAAGGAAATATTAGAGTTGGCAGAATGTTTTAAATAGCCCTTTTCTTCGAATTTTTGTCTATTTTCCTCCATTAATGAGCGTGTTTGGAGCTCTTTGAGGGGGTTTGAAGAGTAAATCGAAGGGAATCACTTGGAGATAAGATTTTCAACTTCATAACTCGATTATATGTTGTTTTCTAAGTAATTCAACCGGAAAATGGTTGGATTTAAATCCAAAATTGGGGAGGTTAGGTGCATGGAATTGGAAATTTCTTTTGAGGATTTGAGTAGGCAATTGTGGTCCAATTTTGGTGTTCTTGGTATGTATAAAATCATGTATTATAGTGATGCAAATTTTATAGAATTCCGAGACGTGGGCCCGAGGCTCGGGTTTGGCCAAATTTTGAGAATTGTGTCTAAATTGATAGTTTTCGATTGGGTTTTGTTCCTTTAACGTATATTGATGACGTTAATCTGGTTTTGGTTAGATTCAGAGCATTTGGGAGCCAATTCGAGGGACAAGAACATAGCGGAGTAGCTTTTGGGTTGTCTTGAGGTAAGTAACGATTGTAACTCTAAACCTGAGGGTATGACACCCCGTTATTTGATATTGTTTGGTAAATAAGGTGACGCACATGCTAGGTGACGAGCGTGTGGGCGTGCACCGATAGGGATTGCAACTTGGTCCGTCCCGTAGCGACTATTAAGCCGCATATTCGATTTGAAACACTACGACATCCTGTATTTCAGAAGTATACACTTGTTTATGGGCTGTGAGCCATGTTTGGGGACTCTTGCCGACCTCTTTAGACCCTTAGGGGTATTTTCCATGTTTGGGGCCTCGTGCCGACCTGTTTAGACCCTCTGGGGTATTTTTACACTATTCTCACACCATCCTGATAGAACATCTATGAACTCAGTCATGTTTACCACTTGTTGTTATTTTCACTGTTATCACACTGTTTTGAAACTCTGAGAAGTATTTTGGGCTGGGTCCCGTGAGTTAAGATGAATTGCCTGAGTGGTTTATGAGGATGACTGAGTGAGGCCGAGATCCGAGTAAGTGAGGATAATTATGGATCGGGCTGCACGCCGCAGCAATATATATGTAATGAGGTCGAAAGCCGAGTATGAGAGGATAGTAATGGATCGGGCTGCACGCCGCAGCAATAGATATGTTATATATTACATATGGATCGGGCTGCACGCCGCAGCAGTATAGGTAATATATTATGCATGGATCGGGCTGCACGCCGCTGCAATATATGTTATATATATATATATATATATATGAATCGGGTTGCACGCCGCACCAATATAGTGCATGGGCTAAAGAACCCCCTCCAGGAGTCTGTACAGCCCCAGTGAGCGCAGTAGAATATTATATGGGTCGGGTTGCACGCCGCAGCGTATGTTATATGGGTCGGGTTGCACGACGCAGCAATATATATTATATATGGATCGGGCTGCGCGCCGCAGCAATATATATATATATATATATATATATATACGTATTGGATCGGGTTGCATGCCGCATCAGTTGTTATATGGTACCTGATGAGTGAGAGTGTTGAGCGTGAGCATTGATTTATGAGAGTAGAGTCACGAGTGACTAAGAGGCATGCCCGAGAGGCTTTATTTGTGAGCGACACTGTGCCCGAGTGGCGGATATTTTTATGAAACTACTGTTTTCACTATTCTTTACACTGAGCTCTTTGATAAATGTTGACTAATGATTCTTACAAGTTTAAAAAGGGCAAACTGGAGTTTTGTAAAATTTTTGGTAAATGTGGACTCTTGACTTGATCTATTAACTTTACTGGTACTTATTTTATGAAATTAAAAAGTTTAAATGCTCGTCACTGCACCATGTTTTTAGATACTTTGGTTACTTACTGAGTTGGCGTACTCACTTTACTCCCTGCATCTTGTGTGCAGATTCAGGTACCAGGGCAGAGCGATAGTTAAGCTACCCCATTTGGAGCATTATTCGGAGATTGTGAGGTAGCTGCCCGGCTTCCGCAGCACTACTCTTTCTCCTTCCTATTCTTTCATTTGTACTTTACTTCCCAGACTTGTTGTAGTTGAGGATTTGTATTAGACTGTATCATCTCTTAGATGCTCATGACGATTGACTCTAGATGTTGGGACTGTGCTTAGATGTTCTAATCATTTTTATTGTTTTTGAAATGCTTAAGAAACAGAATTATTATGAAAATTCAAATATTTGATGTATTAAATGGAAAATCATTTCATTATTTTCAGTAAATTGGCTAGCCTAGTATCACGATAGGAGCCATCACAGCCAGTTGTTATTTGGGGTCGTGACAGGACTACACGTTGGTTATGTTATTTTCGGACTGTGGTATTGTGTTATTTGCTTCTCTGTGATTATGGTTGTGCACCTTGGGTACTTGATGTCGAATTGCGTGGTTATTGATTTTGAGCATTATGGCTTGAGGTATTTCATGTGGACCAGTGTTTGGATGGGGTCACACATTGCAGCAAAGTTAAGTTGAGATATGATCCTTTGGGTTAGATTCGTGTGTCTTGGTTGTACTATGTAACATGGGTTTGTAGCCTTGCGATTCTGGTGGTACTTAATGAACTTGCGGGATGGTTCTCTCGTTTAAGTCATTTCCCATGATTGAGTACATTGAATTGTCGTGTATTAGTGCACAGATTGCACAGGATGTGGCTTTAGGTTGTTTTTATGTGTCAAATCACTAGAGTGGTTGTGTTTGATGAGATGAGGTCATTGGACCTAGAATGGGTGCTATCTGATTTGTTTGCGGTATATTTGGGAGGCTAATGGCATTGATCGGCTTAGAATCTAGATATAGTTATTGTCGAAGGAAAAGGAGCTTCATGACTTCTTGATTTGATAAGTGGTTATGAGATTCTGCGTGCTTCTTTCATCATTGGTAGTGTACAAAGGTTTTAGAACGAGGTTTTGTTTGATATGAGGGTTATTACCGGTACAGCAATTATTGTAGTCGAAAATTATTGCTATGAGCATTTGAGTTATGCAGTATATTATGTGATTACATATTGGGTTATGGTTATGGCTTGACATAGCTTGTTCAGACTTATAGAGTGTGTAGATGCGAGGTTCGAGTCTTATAGTAAATTTGGATTCATTGGTTTACGAGCAAGGTGAAGTAAAGATCTTCAGTATGTTGTGTTTTCATGCCCGTATGGAATAGGGTGACGTGGTATCACCCTCGGGTATGTGCATGGTAAGGTTACATGGGGGTTTGATGACTTTGGAACAACTCTCAGCACGTTCAAGGATGAACGTATGTTTAAGTAGGGGATTACGTAACGACCTGACCGGTCGTTTTGAGAATTTGCACTTCAATCAGTAGTTTGAGGCATGAGTAGCTCCGTATGATGTATTATGACTTGTGTAGATCATCGGTTTTGGTTTTCAGGTTATTCGGAAGTAATTTGGAAGAATGAATTTCATTGTTGAAGTTTTAAGTTGGAAGAGTTGACAAAGTTTGACTTTTGTAGATTTGTTTCCGGAATGAAGTATTGAGGTATCCATTATGTCCGGATGGTGATTTCATACTTGTCCGTATGCCCGGATTTGCGTTTGGATATTTCTAGAAGGATTCGGTGCTAATTGGCGAAAGACTGAAAACTTCATAAGTTTGACCGGGAGTTGAATTTGATTATATCGGATTCGGATTTTGGTTCCAGGAATTTGAATAGCTTTGTTATGTCATTTGGGACTTGTGTACAAAATTTGAGTTCATTCCGAGTTGATTTGATATCTTTCGGTGTGAGTTTTGGAAGTTGAAAGTTCAAGAGTTCATTAAGTTGACTTGAGGTGCAATTTGGCGTTTCGATGTTGTTATGTGTGATTTGAGGCCACGAGTAAGTCCGTTTTATGTTATAGGAGTTTTGGTATATTCAGAAGGGGTCTCGACTTGGATGAGTTTCAGACAAGGTTCAGACCATTGAGGCACATGTTGCATCTGGCTAAGGCTAGTGGTTCTGGTGTGGCCCACATATGCAGACAATTGGTCGTAGAAGCGATGTCGTAGATGTAAAGTCTTCTTCGCAGAAGCAAGGTGAAACATGGGCAAGGAGCGTGTTTAGCTTCGCACCTGCGGTTGCACAGAAGTGGATTGGGATCCACATATGCAAAGAGTCAGGTGGCTAGTAGAGTCCGCAGAAGCGGAGCTCGTGTCGCAGAAGCGGCTCATGTGTCCGCAAAAGCGAAAATGGCTGGGCAGGAGCTTTTAAATCGAGGGTTTGGTTGTTTTATTTATATTTGGAGTTCTAGACCTCGAATTGAGACGATTCTTGAAGCAATTTTCACCATGTGACTTGGGGTAAGCATTCTTGAATCACTTGTGATTATATTTCATGATTTTATCTTCATTTTTGGTAATTGGATTATGGATTTTAGAGAGAAAATTGGCGGTTTTAGCCTAAAGTTTCATGGAGTGAGTTTTTGATTTTTGAACATCAATTGGGAGTCGAATTTGGGTGAAAGTAGTATGGTTGGACTCGTAATTGAATGGGTTGTCGGATTTTGTGAGTTTTGTTGGGTTCCGAGGTGTAGTCCCGAGTTTGATTTTTTGTTGATTTTGGGATTTTGAGTGAAGATGCAACCTCTATTAATTGGAATTGTTTGATTTTGGGATTTTGAGTGAAGATGCAACCTCTATTAATTGGAATTGTTTCCTTAGACTTTATCTGATGGATTTGAGTTGCTTTTGGCTAGTTTTGAGCCGTTCAGAGATCGTTATGCGCGGGATAGCATTTTTGGAGCATCGTTTTGCTTGCCCGACATTGGATTTGGCTTGTTCAAGGTAAGTAACACTTCTAAACTTGGTGGTGAGGGTATGAAACCCCGCATTGCGTGTTATGTTATCGACGTCGAGGTGACGCGCATGCTATTTGACGGGCGTGTGGACCTGAACTGTGTGAATTGTGATTTAGTCGATTTCATGGAATTGTGTAGCTATCTTCTATGGATATCTTTAACGTACTCTATGAGTTAGAATACTTAAGCTAATTAGGCATATGTTGGTATTATTGGGACCCACTGAAGTCATATTTGTTCTTGAATTACATGCTTAAATTGAAGTTTCATACTCAGTCATATTTATTCATTGCATATCATATCCCAGCCTCTCTTGCTATTTATTTATACATTATATCATCATTTTTGGGCTAGTTTCATGGCATTGTGATCCTGAGAGACCGGAAAGTTTGATGACTGAGTGACGCCGAGGGCCTGTTTATGAGTGATATTTATGGGATCGGGCTACACGCCGCAGCATATTTTATTGATTTATGCATGGATCTGCCTTATTATAGCGCTTGGGATGAAGGAGCCCCTCCGGAGTCTATACACACCCCCAGTGAGCGCAGTTAATTTATATTGAGGGATGGATCTTCAATGGGCATGGATCTTGCCCGAATCATTTATATATGGGGATGGATCTTCCCCTAGGCTAGATTGGCCTTATATAGTACTGTGTGACTGATTATCAGTTGATATATATATTTGGGATGGATCTTCCGCTGGGCTGGATTGGCCTTATACAGTACTGAGTGACTGACTATCAATTGATATATATATATATATATATATATATATATATATATATATATATATATATATATATATATATATATATATATGGGATGGATCTTCCCTGGGCTTGATTGGCTATATATTGTACTGAGTGACTGAACATGTTGAGTGATTGAGATGATGAGTGGAAAGTGTGAGGTAGTGAGATTGAGTACTCTGAGAGTGTGAGTACATGAGTTCATCACTGAGATAGATTGAATTTGACATGCGTATTTGAGATACATGCATAGAGATGCATTTCTTTCTACTACCTGGTTTTGGTGACATTCATGATTTCACTTGCATAGTGACATGCAGGTACATAGATGTACTTTCCTAATGTTATCTGAAAAATAAAACATCTTAATTATTGTTGAAAAGTTTGGGAAAAAATTACAGATTTACAAACCTACTCATATTTTGGTGATTTCGGCAAAAGAATTAGATTTCCACTGATATACTAGAAAAGCATGCCTATTTTTCGGAACTGCGAACGCGTTGAGCATCTTATACCATTATTATTATGTTGTTATGAACTTTTGCAGGCTATTGGTGTTGGACTCCGACCTTTGTTCTAGCTCGTCACTATTTTCTATCTAAGGTCAGTTGTTACTTATTGAGTACATGGGGTCGGTTGTACTCATACTAAACTTCTACACCTTTCATGCAGATGTTGGATGTTGATGTTGATATGTTCGACGGGAGCTGGATTTGAAAGATGTACTTGCGTTTCGATTATATCTGCCTCTTGTGCATGATAGCTCTAGACTTATGAAAGATTTGTTCATGTATATTTCAAACATATGATGTACTTTATTTCATACTAGCTTTGTAAATTTTAATACTACCAGTCCTTGGAAAAATGTATAAGATGCAGATATTTTCTTTTACTTAATTGTCTTATTAAATTTCATTAGAATTTGATAGTTATTAATTGGCTTACCTAGCGTGTTGTGTTAGGTGTTATCACAACTAGTTGGATTTTGGGTCGTGACAGGTAGAGCAATCGGTTATAAAACTATAAATCCTTAAAAACAATAAGAGAAGCATATGATCAAGATGGTCATAATAAGAACGCGAGTGCTCTGAAAGAGCCCATAGCATAACACTTCATAAGACTTTGTAAGAAAAGGCTTAGTTACCTGAAAATGATAAAAAAATCTCGATAAGTTATATCTTTATTGAGTAAGGAATCAACGTAAAAATGATCATTGATGGTATTTTGATATAATATATTCAACATTATAAATAATGATGAGAATTTTGAACTCGTTTCTATTAAAGAATGTGCACTACTTGGCCAAAAGAAATGACATAATTCAAGTAGAATTGACTTTACTTAGAGAACATGAACTTTTCAGACATGTGGTCCAAATACCTAAAGGTATAAAGTAGTGGATTACAAAAAAAAATTGGTGCAAAAATGAAAATAAAAATTCTCAGACATAAAGATGAGTTGTGGTACAAGATTTTGAGCAAATATTCTAGTATTGATTAAATGGAGACATGCTCCCCTGTGGTGCATGCAATCATTTTTAGATTTCTCAACAGTCTGGAAATATATGAAAAACTCAATACACATACAATAATAAATTTTTGTTTTTATTAATATAAAATATCTAGACATCGAAAGAAAATCGTTGAAGGATTTAAATTGTTAAGAAGCATAAAAAATTCTCGAAAATTTTTTTCAATAAATCTTCAGTAAGTCCTTATATGATTAAGCAATCATGACATATGTAATTTATCTTAGTTTCTTTATAAAAATACTTAGATCTATTTCAACATAATTTTTGTATATCTTGATTACTTAAATATTGTTGGAACTCGTAGAGAGTTTTCAAAAGTCTTTTTTTTCTTCTTTCTTTCTGAAAATGAAAAGGAAACCATTTGTACTCTCATAAATCAAGTTGGATAATGTCTAAACCTAATGATTTAAAAGTAAAACAAAGATAGAGGATCCCAGAAAAAGAAAACACTCAGTGAATGTTGCCGAATCTCTCATTCTATAGGAGTAATAAGCGAAAAAGGGGATTCTTTAGGCTACTCCGTGGAAGAGTCAACACGAAAAAAACCAAATTTTCATATTCAATGCGGGACGATTTAATATTTTTTTCATTCATTCCCATCCAATCAGCAGTGGATTATCTATTGAGCATATTTGAAATGAATGATTTTGGAAAGATCTAAAATCATAAAAGATTTCAATGCGATTTCATTGAGTACCCTGATTGTTATGAGATTGCTCGATATAAATAAATATCCATTTCAATCTCAAAATGATGAAGAACTTCTCACTGTTGAGATATCCTATGTTAGTACAATTGGGGTATTAATGTACCTTGACAAGAATTTTCTGCGAGATATAGCTTTCTCTGTAAGCTTGTTGTAAGATTTAATTCTTTCCCAACAAAAAGACATTAATATGGTAACATATAATCAGATACCTCCAAGGGATAAATAATATAGGATTATTTTATTCAAATGAATCCAGATTATAACTGATTGATTTTGCAGATATATGATATTTGTGCGATTCACATAAATATATAATAATCATTCATGAAGCAAGTCAAGAGTGACTCTGGTTAAAATCAATAATTTAATACATTCAAAAATACGAGGCTTTCTTTGGAGAAAAATATTCCAACGTTATTGTATAAAGTTAAAGCTACGTGCGTAGCTTTACTAAAAGGAAGATACGTTAAAGGAGACAGAACTAAACACATTTTATCAAAATTCTTTTTCACTCATGATCTTCAAAAATGGTAAAATAAATGTTAAACAAGTTCATTCGAGTTATAATTTGGTAGATCTGTTCACCAATGCATTGCCAACCTTAACATTTGAGAAACTGATATACAACATTGGAATGTTGCATCTCCGAGATATTAAATGATGTTTTCATCATGGAGAGAAAAATATTCCGTGTAGTATTTTTCCTTAACAAAGTTTTGTCTTATTGGATTTTTTCTTCGAAAATTTTTAATGACGCAACTAGTGATGCAAATTATAAGATATTTATATTTTTTTTGCTACGAATTTTTTCCTATATGATTTTTTCTTACTAATGTTTTAACGAGACATATTATCTACTAATGGATATCCACAAGGGAATATTATGAAGCAAATTGCTTCTGATGAATATCTTACAACTTGAAGGTCTTGTTGCAACTTGTAAAAAGAAACTATTTTATTTTTGGGATTTTCTAGCTATATTATATTAGAAACTTATTTACCACTTGTCTTTAGGTTCCTTAAAAATTACATTGTGTATCTATATTTACTATTTATACAAAATCATAATAAAAGAAAGATCCTTTAAATTTAAGGATTAGTTATAACCGTAACCCTCCCCCTTTCGTATTCCCCACATCTGCCAACTTAATACCTCCATACAAGCACGGTTTTCTTCCTAATTTTAAAATATTTCAAAATCATTCTCTCTTTCATAAAAATCGACCAAATCCTATCTCTCTTTCACATAAATCAAGTAACCATCTCTCTAAAATTGTAGCATCATATGTTTCTCTAAATTAATTCCGCCAACAACCATTAAAAAGCTTTAACCATTGAATAAATTCATCAACATTATCTCAAAATTTGTAGCTCAGAGGTTTCGCCATTGACATCCATTAAAAGCTTTGAAGCTTTGAATTCTGTGACGACCTGATCAGTCGTTTTGAGCTCTAGCACGTCGTTCAGCGATTTGAAGTCATGAGCAGCTCCATTTCAGGTATTGTGACTCGTAGGCATGATTGGAATTTATTTTCGGGAAGTTCGAAGTCAAATTGGAAAGAAAATTCTAATTTCAGAAGCCTTAAGTTGGAGAAATTGACTAAGGTTGGAATTTTGAGTAAACGACCTCCGAATCAGGAATTGAAGGTTGCAACAGGTTCGTATGATGATTTCGGACTTGGGCGTATGTCCGGATCGGGTTTTGGATAAACCGGGAGCGTTTCGGTGTGTATTGTGGAAGTCAGCATTTTTGAACAAATTTCCTAAGTTTGGCTTGGAGCGCATTTCAGTGATATTGATGTTCGTTTGGGATTTTGAGACTGGGAATAGCTCCGTATGGTGATTCTGGAGTTGGGAGCGCAATCGGAAGTGAATTCGGATGTCCGTAGGTCATTTTGAAGTATTTGGCTAAAGATAGAAATTTGAAGGTTTTTGAGAAATCCGACCGGAAGTGAAAATTTTGATATCGGGGTCGGAATACGATTCTGAAAGTTGGACCAGGTCCGTAATGTCAAATATGACTTGTGTGCGAAGTTTGAGGTCAATCAGACGTGATTTGATGGGTTTCGGCATCGAATGTGGAAGTTTGGAATTTCAAGTTCTTAAAATTTGAATTTTAGAGCGATTCGTGATTTCGGTGTTTTTTTATGTGATTTGAGGCCTCAAGCAAGTCGGCACTAGGTTTTGGAACAGGATGGTGTAATTGGACGGGGTGTCGGGAGCCTCGGGTGGATTCCGGGTGATTAACGGATCAAGTATGGAGTTTGAAGAAGGCTGAGGTTGCTGTCATCTGGTGTGACCGCACCTGCGAGGCTCGGGCCGCAGGTGCGGCTTTGGAGCCACAGGTGCGAAAGTTTGCTGGTTTGGCAGGGAGCGCAGGTGCGATGGATTTTCTGCACCTGTGAAGCCATAGTTGCAGACAATGAGCGCAGGTGCGAAGTTTAGCTTGAGCTGAGGAAAACCGCAGGTGCGGAAGTTTGGGTGCACCTGCGGAATCGCAGGTGCGAGAGCTGGATCGCAAGTGCGTAAAATGGCCTAGGCAGAATGTTTTAAAACCGAGATTTGTTGTCCATTTCTCCCATTTTCTTTTGGTGTGGGGCGATTTTGAGGGGCTTCAAGAGAGGATTTTCTTCATGAAATGCTACGTAAGTAATTCCTTCATATTTCTAAGTTAAATACAAGGTTATAACATGGAATTGTACATGAGAATTTGTAGGAAAATTCGGAGATCTTGAAGAAAACCTACAAATTTGTATTTGGATTTTAACCACTAATTTGAGCATGGAATTTAGAGTAAATCTTATATTTGAACTAGTAAATCTATAGGTAGAATATATCTTCCAAAAATTTCGGATTTTGGGCACATGGGCCTGAGGGCATTTTGGTCAATTCATTGAGCGGAGTTGGGAAATTATATAATTTTAATTGTTGAAAATATTAGAAGGAATTTTCATTGGTTTGTCGTTATTTGGATTGTTTTGGGGGCATTGTGCGTCCGTTGGAGTCGTCAGAAGGGCTTGGAAGCCGGTCATGGAATTTCGTATCAAGGTGAGTCTCCTTTCTAACTTTGTGAGGGGGAATTGTCCCCCTAGGTGAACTAATTAAGTATGTGCTATTATCTTCGGGGGCTACGTACGCACGAGGTGACGGGAGTCCGTGCGTTGTTACTATTATACCATGTCCGGGTAGTCTAGGATCCACTAGCATGCTTTACGTGTTGTACATGTGATCCTGCCACTAAGATTAGGTTGTTAATGCTATTGAATCGGTAATTGATTTCCTAAAAAAACTAGAGTGTACCTTTCATAATTATTTAGAAAGAGAATTGATTCCTCCGTGGATAATTGTATACCTAATAAGGTTATATTATTGAATATTATTAAACTTGGCAAATGAGTTTCAAAACAAAGATTTAAAAGCTATTTTTCATGTTCCTTTAAGAAGAATTTTTCCACTTTCCTGAGTAACTGTTTTCTTGATAAAAATGCGGATTTATTATGTGAATATGTGTACATATGAGCACCTGAGTCGCAGGTATGATTCGCAAGCAGGATAGCCTTATTATTTTTATGTTGACCGCGTCGCATGATCGATTCGCGAGCGGGGAAAAATATATGCATCTATGGTTCGAGCCGTTTGACCCTTCTGCAGTGCACAGTTTATTATTGTTGGTCCGTGCAGTTCGACCCTCGGCATTGCTTGCACAGGATATTTGCTACGTATTTATTGTGATTTTTTGCCTGATTACGGGCCTGGAAGTTTAAGTTGTCAACTGAAATGACAGAGATTTAAAGTTATTAAAAAAAATTGGAAGAAATTGTTCCTTCCCATTAATTATTTGTTAATTTGATTAAATCACCAATGTTTGATTAAGTGTTATTGAAATGACGAAGAGTTAAAGTGTTGAATGTGGAAGGGTTGATATTATTCATTCCTGATATTAATAAATTACCTATGATAATCATGCTTAGTGTCACACTTGAATGTACTAAATTAACCTCTAGCAAGTGTCTAATTCGACCTCTATTCATTACCTCTCTGAGGTTAAGCGGGCGACTTACTGAGTACACGTTGTTTTCGTACTCATGCTACACTTGTTGTGTATTTTTATTGCACAGGTACTTTCACAGCGATGTGGTTGCTTTGGGGACTTAGGCGAGCTGCATCATCCGGAGGCGATCCGCAGCTGACAGAGTCTCCCTCGTATTTTATTTATTTCCATTTTAAATTTCATTGTCCAATTTGTATCTCGGACAAGCTTTGTAATGATTTTATAAATTCTTAGAAATTGCTCATGCACTTGTGAAACCGGGTTCTGTGATGCGTTTGGGATTTAATTTAATAAACGGAATGGTTTACCTATCGTATTTATTCGATAAATTTTTATTCAGTTATTGTATAATAAAGTGAAATTTAATGATTTCAAAAATGTTAAAGCAGGAATTTATTTCAACTAATTAATGGTTGACTTGCATGACGATGGTGTCCGGCGCCATCACGACCTCAATAGATTGTGGGTTGTGACAACATGGTATCAGAGAACTAGGTTCCCTTAGTTCTCACGAGTCATGAGCAAGTCTAGTAGAGTCTTGCGGATCGGTACGGAGACGTCTGTACTTATCTTCGAGAGGCTACAGGTCTGTTAGGAGTACTTCCCTTCTTGATTCCTCATCGTGAGATTTGATTCCTTTAAGGCTTATGCCTACGTTTCTTTCTAATCAATATTATACGTCGCGAAGCGCTTGCAATGAATCGGGAATTTGAGGAATTGAAATGGTGCTACGGATATGATGCGAGATATTTTCCATGTGTAAATGGTTGGGGCTGTTGTTATGACCCTATAGAAGGATAATATGTTGTTTCAGCTCAGTAGTTGTGTTTCTGAGAGCCTTCAGGCTATGCTCAGGTAGTGATGATGCTTACGATTGTTTATCGCGCGATGTCGATATGAGGATAGAATGCTTGCCCATATTGTGGGGGTGATGAATGGCTTGAAGGGATGTCTTCTCAGGGCGTGATTTCGAGATTTCGGTATTTTAGTTCCGACATAGGAAAGGCATTTGGATTATGAATGGTCCGGTTGGGGTTGATAAAGTAGTAAGACTTGGTATTTTCAAGTAAGGTGGGGTATTCACCTGTGATGTGTTGTCGTCGTCCTTGATCGTATGGAATATGTTAAGTTCGTCAGTGCCGTGGATTCATCCGTTGCATGGGGACAGAGTATTGTGAAGAAGTATTGAAGAATGCGGTTTGCACAGACCGTGAGGTGCGGTGGTTCAGTACTGGATAAGTGTTGATAATGAAGGCAGCTCGAGATAAATGATCTTCGGAGAGTTTGAAGTCGTGGCGAATTGCTGGTTTAAGAGCTGCAGAGAATGATATTAAATTGAGGCAGTAATTAGGCAGCATACGATGAAGGAAGATGTGTGGAAAGTGTTAGGCGGTGGTTCCCTTTTATAAAAGGCCAGGTGTAAGGAACGGAAATCAGGTAGTTTTTTAAAGGAATGAGATTAACAAGTGGGAGAGTAGCAGCGTAGCACAGGAATTCAGTGGTAAGACAGCTCCTACCTTGAGGGAAAGTTTGAGAGTTTTAGTGGATGGTGATTGGGTCTACGAGCTTAAGTTGAAATATGGGTTATTTCAGCGGAAGGTTGGATACAACAGGGAGGAGTTGTTAGGAATGAAGAAGGACGCAATGTGGCGGTGAATTTGAAGATGTTGTAGCGCATTTAATAGAAGTCCATGAGGAGCGGACGGACTCGTAATGTTGGAAGAAGAAGAAGGGTGCAGGATAAGGTATTGATGTTGTAGAGAGTGTGGAGTTAGTCGAGCAAGATCATGTTAACAAAGGAGAAAGGATCTCAGCAGGGTCTAAAGTGGTGCAAGGAGTAGCTTCGGGCTAAGTGGGGGAGTCCCACCACCTGCATTTGGGTTGTAGGATTGTGTTACCATGGAGTTGCGGATTGTCGGTGTGTTGACAAGTTATTACAGCTAAGGGAAAGGAGTAAAATGGTGATTGTGCATGGGATTTGATTAATGTGTGCAAAAGTTGGCCCTGTCAGCATAGTGACTCAGTCATGTGTTTCATTGAAAAGGGTTTTCATGTGCTAGTAGAGCCTCGGAGTTGATTGTATTCGGGACCAGTCAGAGTGGGTGACTCTCAATAGCGGTCCTAGTGAATTCAAAGTTAAGAATGTGGCGTTTAAGGGTTAAAGGCAGCCGTATGATAAAGAATTGAGCTTTTGCAGCGTAATTTCATAGAAAAGGGAAAATGGTTGGAGTGTTTTATGTTATTTTCAGCGTAATGTCATGGTGGCTAGATGATAAATTATGCGGTGCATGGTGATGATTCAGCCAAGGTATGCAATCATGTTCTGGTATATCGTGTGGTAGTTGAACCGGTGTTTATACATTAGAAACAGGCCTGGTAGAGAATTTCAGGTGGTGGAACTGGATTCTGAGCCTATTATATAGATAAAAGAAGAAATCTTCAGATTTGATCAAGCTAATGTACTCAACTGGGTTGTGGTAGCACGGGCAGGTGCTCGAGGTGTTAAATAGTGATTTCAGATAACTCCAGAGCAGTTCTTATCACGTTCGAGGACGAACGTCTGTTTAAGTGGGGGAGAATGTAACGATCCAACTGGTCGTTTTGAGCTCTAGCGTGTCGTTCAGCGGTTTGAAGTCATTAGCAACTCCATTTCAGGTATTATGGCTCGCAGGCATGGTCGCAGTTGAATTTCGATAAGTTCGGAGTCAAATTGAAAATAAAATTCTCATTTCAGAAGACTTAAGTTGGAGAAATTGACTAGGGTTGGAATTTTGAGTAAACGACCTCCGAATCAGGAATTGAAGGTTCCAGCAGGTTCGTATGATGATTTCAGACTTGGTCGTATGTCCGAATCGAGTTTTGGATAACCCGGGAGCGTTTCAGTGTGTATTGTGGAAGTCAACATTTTTGAAGAAATTTCCTAAGTTTGGCTTGGAGCGCATTTCAGTTATATTGATGTCCGTTTAGGATTCCAAGCCTGGGAATAGCTCCGTATGGTGATTCTAGAGTTGGTAGCACGATCGGAAGTGAATTCGGATGTCCGTAGGTCATTTTGAAGTCATTTGGCTAAAGATAGAAATTTAAAGGTTTTTGAGAAATCTGGCCGGAAGTGAAAATTTTGATATCGGGGTCGGAATGCGATTCCGGAATTTGGAGCAGGTCCGTAATGTCGAATATGACTTGTGTGCAAAGTTTGAGGTCAATCGGACGTGATTTGATGGGTTTCGGCATCGAATGTGGAAGTTTGGAATTTCAAGTTCTTAAAGTTTGAATTTTAGAGCTATTCGTGATTTCGGCGTTGTTTTATGTGATTTGAGGCCTCAAGCAAGTCCGCACTAGGTTTTGGAATAGGTTGGTGTAATTGGACAGGGTCTCGGGTGCCTCGGGTGGATTCCGGGTGATTAACGGATCAAGTTTGGAGTTTGAAGTAGGCTGAGGTTGTTGTCATCTGGTGTGGCCGCACCTGCGAGGCTTGGGCCACAGGTGCGAAAGTTTGCTAGTTTGGCAGGGAGTGCAGGTGCGATGGAGTTTCCGCACCTGCGA